>VYZT01020437.1:0-127500 GCA_013400735.1 Pomatostomus ruficeps
GTTCTGTTTAGCATTTTTAAAATGATTCTATTAGGAATTGTATGTGCTTCAGTTTTAATTTTAACTCATAATGATTGTAAAGCACCCTGGGATGCTTGCATGAAGGGCGCTACAGAAACCCAAGATTGCATTGTACTGTGTTGTAATGTATTGTATTATTACATGGTACTGGAGTTGGACCACGGACAATTCATATAGAAAGCATTTGAATACTTAGCTAAAGATAAGGAGAGTGTGTGTGTGTGGGGGGGGGTACTGTCTTTTCTTGCTTCTTTTCCCCCTTTTCTGTCAGTTATTTTATTAAACTAAATTAACATGGCAGTTATTCCCTAAGAAATGCCAGCATAATTTACTGCTGCAAAGGGGCTCAAAATGTAAACCAGATGATAAACTAAAAATAAAAAAGTCCACATTAAGATTTAATTGCACTTCCCTTTCTATATTACGTTCTTATGTAAAATACATTACAAAACAGTACATTCTTTATCACTTCCTTCACTTTTAACTGAATTTCATTAACAATAAAGAAATACATTGTCTCTATTTTCAGTAATGTCACTTGACAGTTAATCCCTTAACTTGATGTACATGTCTTTAAGATTTTTTTTTTTTTTTTAATAAAGAACACGATAGCACTGACTGGAGCCAAGTATTGCACAATCATGTGATTTGCAAGTTTCCCAGCTCGCAGCTTTGCCAGTGCAGGTCAATTCACACCTGCCACACTTATGCCATTCTGGTCCTCATGTTGCTTTTCCTCAGTGATTGTCAGAGGTAGAGAGAGTTGTGCATGCGGCTCCTTCCTTCCCCCCCTCCCTCCCCACTCCAAATGTGTGGTAAACCTTGTGCATTGGAAGTGTCTCCTCAGGAATTAAATGGAGTTTAATTTCTGTCCATTAGAAAGCTGCTATCCACATCGCCAATTAAGCCTTCTATTTAAAGGGCGAGGAGATACGTATGTCTACATCTTAATCACTGCTGTGACTGGTTTGCAGAGACCTTCTCTGACTGGTTCAGTTATTACTAGCAGTGGTGGGAGGCACAGGGATCAGCGTGGTTATAAAACCTACCAAAAAGCTGAGCAAATTCTGTAGGTGCTGTAGCGTCACTGTCAGCAGATTTGAAGCTGAGGTGCATCTGTGTTAGGGGACGCAGGGGTGTAGGCATAAAGATGCGCCTGGAGAAAAGTACTTGAATTGCTAATAATTTTTACCTGGCAGGAGCAAAAGCAAACAAGACCACTTGTTGAGAGGCAGGGGTCAGAGACATGCAACTCTGTCCCTGTCAGACCGGACTCTTTGCATGCCTTCACTCTAATCATAACTCAGAAGAAAAGAGATGAGTTTCTCAGAGTGAGCAAAACTCTCAAAGCTTGCTCCCCCCACCATCACCACTTTTTTCTTTTTTAATTAGTAATTAAGTTCTTCCTATTTATATCTAAGAACCATGGCAGGAGATCCCTAAAGCGAGGGTGAGCTTTGTCTCTCTTTCGTTCTTAAGGACACTTCCCTAAGAACGGCACAAATGGTATCAGATTCCACTGGTGCCTTGCAGCAGTGATCAAAGGACAGGTTTTTCAGGACAGTAGCAACCTCAGACATGCCTCACTCAAAGCCATGGAATAAACTGCTCAAAAGGGAAAAGTTCTGTTCCCCAGAGGTGGGAACAGATGAAATGTTCTCCTCATATATATCTGTCTCATTTATTTTGATTTTGTTTTTTAAGTACTAAGATTTCCTACACTCAGAACTGCAGTTCTTCCATAAGCTTGCGCCAGAAGAGAGGGGAGAGTGTGCCTGGCTGTGCCACTGTTCTGAGGGATTTGATAATTTACAGTAAACTGTCAGGGAGAAGGGTGGGTTTTGTGATGATGAAAAACTGAGACCCATGCAAAGGACATTGGTATAAATGGCCTTTCTAGAGCCAGAGAGATTTCAGCTCCATAAGTTTCCCTAGGATGTTTGTATTTGAGTCAGTATATTTGGACTCTGAGAATTTTAAGGGTTGTGTGTGTATTTTTTTACTTACGTCTATATATCACAATAAAATTCCACCACAACATATGTACCAGTTAGCACATCCCCAAGCTCCTAAAGGTGTGTTCCTTACCCTGCACCTTTTGTAAGGAGGATCTTTGTGTGCTAAATCTAATTCAGCTATTTTTTTTAAAATTTATATATTTTAATGCAATGACTACTTCAGAAAAATTTAGTAAATAGAACCTCAAAGTGCACATACATATTCCTCATGGAAAGCTAGCTGGAACATTTCTCTTTTGAGATACCTTCGTTGAATCTTGAATCCTTTTATGAATTCTTCAGAGCATTTATACTTTTCACAAACTCTTGCTAGTGAAAGATAGCAACAGAGAGGCAAAACTATTATCTTGGCTAACATAGCAGCTTACAATGTCACCTTTATGATTTTACATAGCAGAAGTTAAGAACCCATAGCAAATTTCATACTATAAATTACTTTTCTCCTGACTAATTTTTATGTTTTTCTCAGGACAAAAATAAGTTTGTTCATGTGCTTTTAGCAGTACATCCCTCATAGACTTTGGGTCTATATGATTAAGAATAATCAGATGTACAGGTGGTTCATAAAGAGACACGTGACCTGAAACAGTAAAACTAAGACTTAACTATTTAAATGAAAGATAGATAAGGGATGTTATATTTGGCACTAGAGGGGTAATCAATCAGAGGCATGAGAAATGCACTCGCTAGGAGCAGAAATCAATGAAGTTCAAACTAAAAGCTAGTCACACATTTAAAAAAAGAAAGAAAAAAGGTACATAAAAGGTACATTTAGAGGTTACAGAAAGAGATTACAATGGATGTGGTGAAAAATCCAGCACAAGAAGTGTTCAGATAAATACCAGATGATTTCTCTAGCTCGGCCAGTGGTAACTTGGCTGAACTTGGAAATTGCTAGATGAAGTTCTAGGGTCTCTTTTTATGTAAATTCCAAAATAGATGCTCAAAATGGCTTTTTTTGACTTTAAAAATCTGCAAAAACTTATGTAGAAAATGGAAAAGAGATCAAAGGAAAGGCTTATCCTTAACACCAAAAGAAATACAGCAAGACAACTGTTAGTGCTACTGAGTCTGATGACTTGTTGTCTGGACATTGTGCCTTAGGGCTCAGCTTCATGCCAGACATCTGATGCTTTGCTTCGCAGAACAGTGGAATCCGAGAAGAGACTTGCTGAAAATCATGTCCTATTTCCCAGCAAGGAAATCTTCCTTAACATGGTGGATAATAGTAAGCAAAAGCTGTAGTGAAAACAAACATGGCGGCTGGCTGAAGATAGGACAATTATCAACATCTCCATCAGGAGAATGTATATACTGCAGGTTTGTAGAAAATTTTAGCGTACACAAAGCTGACTTTAATGCATTCATAAGTCTGAAATGCCTTGTATCACGCAAAGCATTTGCATCAGGTTAGTATTTGAAAGCACGTTCCTTAGGACAAGCATTCCAGATAGGAAACAAGGCAGAAGCACTCTGACCTGGCTGGAACAGAGTGGTTGGAAAGGAAAGCAGTCCCCAGAGAGGAATGCTCAAGGTGTCTCAGATTTTCACCAAATCAGTCTGTGAGATCTCCAAGACCCCACCTGCCTTTTTATTCCCAGACAAGAAATGCTGGTTTGTATCTTGGATTATTTGGAGTGTCCTGTTGGGTTCTAGTTTCCTCTAGTCCCATTCACTGCATCCCAAGAAGAGGTGACTGCAGGTGCACAGGCTTCCTGACTACAGGAACATTGCCTAGAATAGGAACAGGATCCTCCTGGAGAGAGGCTGAGGCTATCACCATACAGAACTGGTAAAGAAGGATGGAACTCGTCCTGGAGTAGCTTAATTCCGGTCCTGTGGACTTACAGTCCAGCCCAGGTTGGAGCATGGTTTCTGGGTTTGTCTTCATCCAGCAGAAATTCTGCCTGTACACCCTGAGATGGTGTTGTGATGGGCACCAGTGGGGAGAGCCCTTGAAAACATGCATTCCCAGTTCAAGCTGGAAGAGCAGTTTAAAGCAATCTAGTCATTTCATAACAGCTCTTTCAAATGCATTCCTGGATAAAATGGATAGCGCTTTTCTTACCCGTGGAGCTCTCAAATTTCAGAGCTCTGCTGGCAAAGGCACTTGCATAATCAAAATCTTAGGGCCTAATAACTCACCCCTCAATTTCATTTTCATTCTATGAAGTAAACCAGGAATTAACTTATTAAATACTGGTTATTTTGCATTCTGTATTTTATCCAGTTTGTTTTTAGGAAGGGTTTAGCCAGGACTTTTACTTCTAAGTGTCTTCCATTTACAAATCGTGTGCAGTAAAATTGGGATTCTTAAAAAGATTAGTGTTGGACATCTGACAATGAAGACAAAAATGTGTTATGTCTCCTTATCTTTTATAGGTTGAGGTTGTGACTTCATTTTCTTTTCTTTCTTTTTTTTTTTTTAAGTCTAAGGCACTGTGCCATGAAGCTTGTAATGCAGTTATGAAGTTCTTCAAATCTGAATTAACATTTCCCACCTACCTATCTTTCTCTCTTTTAAGCTTTTAACCTTTGTAGATATAAGAGTAGTATCTTGGGAAGCAGTTTTTTATTTGAGCTTTATTTATATCTATCAGTGGGAGATGCTCGGAAAACATTGGGAGAATGCTGCTCTGTCATGCAGCAACTGGGAATTTACATTACAGAATGGTAAAAATAGTGCAAGGATCATTCCTTCAGATGCTGAATCCTCATTTCTGATTTTCAAAATCTTCCCATGTGTGGGTATATTTCTATACATATATAAATATATGTGTATATATGTATACATAATTTGGGTTCTTTTAGTTTTATATCTTACCTCATTATAATAAATGTAGCTTTCTGTTTACATTAATACATACATTTATAATACTTAAAGACAACATAAGGCAGAAAAGGAGGAGGAGATGATGTAAGTTTTTCAAGGATAGGAGAAAGGAGAAAAGACATGCTAATGTATTGGAAGAAAAGCCTGTGCCATCATTGTAAATCTGCCTTTTATTCAGTTTTAACTTATATGACCAGTATTTGCCATGCAGATCCTTACTCTCCTGACCCTGGCAACAGTATGGAGGTCAGATAGCCATCCAAGTGCAATGCCAAAGGCACAAACAAAAGTTTTTTTTCCTCTCTGTCCATCTGTGGGTTTTTCCCTGATCCTACATGTTTATAGGGCATATGACAACAAATTCCGTTGCATTATTTGCTGCAGTTCAAGCTAATGGACCAAGGAATTTAACATAATTCCTCATACGCAGTTAAACTGTCCGTGTCAGGACTTCTTGCCCAAAAAACAGCTAGTGGCTGGATATATGTGATCTGCTTTTATTCAGAATGGCAGATGATATTTCTCTGCCATGCCAGAACACTAGGAACAACATTTTGCCCTGGTTGGGTTCTTGCAGTACGTGGGCTGGCGTAGGCTCAGGCAGGCTAAAATCTTTTGATTTGGGGATAATCTTGTGTTATCCGGTTGGGGCTTGAATGTTCCCTTCTCATTTGAAAAATGTTAACGTGGAGCCTCCTGAGAAATAAGCACTCATAAGAGTTCGGCTTATGTTAGAACTGGTGCTTGCTATTTCCACCCAAACAAAAGCCACTGATAGTGGCTAGAATAGGGGAAACAAAGTTCCTCTGTCCTTTATGAAAAGATCCCCCCCTCCATCTGCCCCCAAATCTTTAAGTTCTGTTCTGCAACTTTATCACTATTCAAACTAGGTCTAGGGACAAAGGCTCGTAGCCATTCTCTTTTACTTTTTTTTAAAAAGCCATGTTAAGTTTGCAGCATTGGAACATGCTTCCCTGCTGGTGTCTAGGGATGTAAAGCAGAGCATTTATGGAAGACAAAACAGAATAGAGCCTTAAAAGTTTGGCTTTAAAAAATGGAGCCAGTGGTTTGACAGATTGTTCAGTAAATGTTCATTTTATTGAGAATTATAAAAAAGGTGCTTAACGCCTCTGTACCATTAATATAATACATTAAAAGGGTACTGTCAAGATTAGTGTTTCAGCTCTGAAAATTGACTGTAGGGTTTATGGGCAGCACTGTTCATACTCAGCTTGTAAGATGAGGTATCTTCTACTTATCACTTCTCAAGACCATTATGTTGTTACAAGGCTTTATACTGAAAAACTTGATAAATAGTAAAACGTAAATAAAATCTCATTTGAAAAGTGAGAGAATAGTTGCTGCCTGTCTTATAGCCAGATTTAGCAGATGCGGGTTTGAATGTAAAACAGTTGTGAAAATAGCCAGTGTCAAACTAGTGCAAAATTAAACTTGTGGGGTGTTCTGTTTTCAGTGTCTGTCATTGTTGAAGTACTCCATTTCAAAAGCATGCATTCCTTTCTACAGAAAAAAAAATCAGATTCCTTAGTTGAAATTAATTAGCATTCAGAAACCAGATAGCATGTTTTTGGGTATTCATGAGATCTCTGTTTGAAAAAATGTTTTTAACTTGTAGAAATGTGTTGCAACACACAGATGGGAAGAAAAAGAAAAAAAATCTCTTTAGCAAGCACTGTGTGTAAAAGGAATATTACATTTTACACGCTCCTGATTACCCTGTGTAAACAGTTTTTGACATCTGTCTTTATAGTTTTCGAGGAGAGGAAGACTTTGTTAAAAGAACCATTTTTATACAGCAGTCACCATTTCAGTCTTGCTTTACCTGTATTATGAAAGCAGATGGTCTGCATGTCTTTTGAATATTTATAACTATCAAAAACAATCTCTTGCTATTCACCCTTAGGCTTATGAGATGTCAGGACTGTTCTGGTTGAAAAAAAATCATCTTGGGTGTTTACAGAAAGGGGATTACATTAAGCTGAAATGACTATACATTTTCCAGTTTAATATTTGTCCATCAGCTGTTTAATCGTATTTAGATAATTGTGTAAATAAGTTGTTGCAGCCCTTGCCCCTTTCACTGAGCAGGCTTGAAGCTTTAAACACCAATGAATGAGTTGCAAAAAAGCTCAGATTTTTTTTTTCCTAGTTAAACAACCAGGAAGGCCTAAATAAGTTTTGGTTACAGTGCTCCTTTTGAGAAAAATGTTTAATTTGCAAAGGAATCCCCAATATCTAATTCAGCTGAGTTGCTCTAGGAAGGTGCTGTGTCTGTTACTCTCTGCTAAGTCTGCTAGCGTGTATTTGCTCTGTGTAAATACTGCAGCCCAAGTACCCCTTCATGAGGCATGAAAACAACCTTATTCTGCCCATATAAAAATAATTTTAAGGTTATTTAGGGGAAGTTTTGGGACTGTGGGGGTTAAAAGCTTTTTTGACTGGAAGCTGAGCAATCACTGATAACAGATTTTGCTGTGGTTGGTTGATTTGGCAGAAAAGCATGAACAGTTTTGGTTTAGATGATTGAATTAACCTGATTAACATTGTTTTTGTTGTTTTGCAAAAAGGACAACAGTATACTTTTAGCGATGATCGAGCAACACTTCACCTGGTTGAAGAGCAGTGTTAGAGGCAATGACTCAGAAATGCCTCCCTTGAAGCACCTGCAGCGGTGGCTGCAGCAACGAGCCGGCATGAAAGGCTCGGGTCCTTCCCGTATCTTGCAGGACGCACCTTGCGTTAGATTCTGGCACAAAACAAAAGGTGTCTGATGCTACCGTTTTATTGGGTTTTGTTTGATGGGCATATGAAACGATTCCTGCTTGAGATTTATGATATTTCCCCAGGGACTTCCCCAACTTCTTTGAGAAAAAGATGGTGTCTGGTTTTCAAATCTCTGGTATTTAATCTTCCAGAGAAAATGGGATTTGGTTCAATCTACGCTGGGTGAACCTCAGCTGAACTTCAGAACAAATTCTACCCCTACCTTCACACAGTTGTTGGATGCCTAATTATAATTAACTTATTTGGCTAAAAAAAGAGCACTTGGGCTGCAGCAGATGGTATCATTCCAGAATAGTGGGATTTCTGTGAAGGTGGCACCATTTCAGATGAGATCTCCCGATTCCCAGAACACGACTGCAAGTGATGTGGTTGGGGGGAGGGAGGCATGGGAGACGGGAAAGAGGGAAATTTGAGATCTTGAAGGCTCACAACTTACTTTCCAGGATAAACTACTAGGAGATAAGACTGAGAATCTTTTGCGTTCTCTCAATTTTCTTTGCAACATGTGAAAAAGAAATCTGATTATGAGTGATGCATGTGATGCATTTGAATATTTGTATGATATATTTATATTCGTCATCCTTGTATGTGGAAGGCATCAGCCTCTGTGCCTCACAGATAAGGAGGATATATGCAGTAGTATCAGGATATGATGTGCTTCAAATACAAGAATTTTGATTTTGATTATTGATAATTCCAAGACATGGGGAACTCCTCAAGTGTAATGACCCAGGTAATATGAAAAACATCAATATGCCTTCAGTGTAGATAGTGAATCTCTAAAGACCACTGACTCATGGGGTTAATCTTAATTTTTAGGCCATAAGCATATACCAGACATTTATATATGTAGATTGACATTAAAATGTACAGGAGTTCTATAAAATAGGAAATATCTGTAGCTAAGTGCATCTCTCTGCAGAGATGTGACTGCACGTTTGATGACAATAAATAAAGCACAGAAACAATGAAATTCAGTGTTGTCAAGTTATTTTCTGAGTTAACAAGGTAGTAATATTTTATCTGGCTTGTAAAATTTTGCCTTCAGTGAATTAGTAAATAAATCATTGATTCCTCCTGATGAGGATTCTTAGCATAGGTAATATCACTTGAATGTTTGCATGAAGTGTTCTCGAAGAAAATGCAGGATAATTTTCATTTTTAAATGTGTTTATAATGTCTGTCTTTTTTAAAAAAAAATCTACTTTGAAGAGCAGCAGTAACATCCCAGTGTTAGCCATCAAAGCTTGAAATTCACATTGTGTCAGAGAAGCTAAAAATCCCAGCCCTGTTCCTTAAACAGACCAGTCCCCTATTTGGTTGTAAAATAACTGCATTAAGTTTATTCCTGAAAAAGCAGGGGATGTTGCAAACTGCCGTGTCATTTGTGTATCATTTTTGTAAAATGACATGGAAGGGAGCACTAGGAAATCTTAGACAAACATCTTCAATAATAGGTAATTTACTAAAATTAATATACATGTTTTCATACTTAAAGTTGGTTGGGCAGGAGAAGACATCTGAAACAGGTAAAGTAAAATGAGAGAAACCCACCTTGAAGTCTAAATGTCATCCACAAAATACACATGAGCTGGTGTGGAATGATGGCCTCTGACAGGTGCGGTTCCCCATTTTGCACATACAGATCTGCAGTTTTTGTGTGTAGTCTGTGCAGTCATAAAATTTGCCAGTTCAGATCCACAGGGCTTTTAAAATCATGCCTTATGTATCATGTGCCCATGTTTTAAATGGTTTCATCTATAAAAAAGCTTAAAAGATAATTTTGTACATATTAGACATAAATTATACTGCTGTTATGCTGGAAATTGAAATTGGGTTCAGCTGAGCTTGGTTCTGGTCATTCAGGCTAGACTTGTGGAGTCTATTAAAATTTCACTCTCCTTTTATACCAGTGACAAAAGGCTTCTAGCTAGTTTCAGAAATGCCAGATTAGTATCAAGAAGTGGCAAGAATTTTGGTGATTCAGAGAAACATTAAAATACCTGCCTGGTGAGTAGAGGTTATCCACATTTGGCATAAAAATGCTGCCTCACTCTAGCAGTTCCGAGCCTCCACAAATAGCTTGTTACTGAGTAATACCTTAGAAAATGGTTGTAGTGAACTTCACTAAGATCAATAATGAAGGTGCTTTTGGTCAGAAACTGAGCTAGCCTTTTAAAAGAAGACCCACAGTAACATTTATTGCATTTTGACTCCAGATTCTTACTTCCAGTGGCTATTGTAGTTGGTGTAAGAAAGGGTTGATGCTCTAAACGATTTTCAAGACAGCACAAATATATCTAAATGTTGCATGCTGAATAGTGAAGAAACATAATAATCAAGGCTTTGTCTTCTTGACTGTCATTGTTTTTTTGATACACTGGACAATTCTTGTAGTTAAGCCAAAAGTAACTACTTTTCACATAGAAATATAAAAGGTGGCAAAGTTCAGTCTGTTGAAATTATATTTGCTAATTTTGTTGTTCATACATCATATACTGAGTATAATTTTCAAGTTGGAGCATTATCTCATTTTGCAAGGCTTAGTCTTAATTGATTTTGTAAAAGAATGTACTGGAACTGAAAGTTTTATGCATTGTAAATTCCACTATTTTAAAATTGGTCAAAACTGAGCAGAAGGTAAATTTCTCACTGTAGCTATCTGATATCTCGAGAACCTTTGAGAAAAAAATCATCTCGATCTTCCTTTGGTCTATTTTACAGCTAATATTCAGTTACAGAATTAGACATGACAATAAGCTTTTCATAAGCCTGTTTTTGCAAATCACTTAAAATATCCTGTTTAGGAAAAACAGGGCTGGGTTCATTTTGGGTTATTAGATACATGTTTTATTCTGCCATAAACCCCATACTTTATCCTATTCATAGGCCATTCAGATAAAGTTTTATCCTCTGATTTTCTGGGGTCTACTCTGTGATAAGTGGCACAGAGAAACTGGACATGGGTAGCTTGGGTCACTGCTTGGATTTGCAAAGGCAGTGTAGGAATTGTATGCCTGTAAACTTGTGTGGGCATGTGAAGGGTCAATCAAATTTAAAAGCAGAAATAGGATGAAAAAAATTCACTTTCAAGATTAGCATCTTCTGTCCAAAGCCCATCCCATTGCATGATGTTTCTTGGTCGATAACTTTGTTCTTCCCTTAGTACATCTGCTATTTTTGCTCCCATTTACAATATACCTTGGTTTGTTTTCATGCTCAATTAATGAGTTTTTTAAAAGGCTTTGGATGATAGGATTTAAAATGCAATATGGTTCTCAAACTTTAAAAATATAATGGTTCAACAATTGAAATAATTTGTGCTTTGACTTGTACTGCTCTGTATTACAGATTTTTTTTTTCTTCTCCCCTTTTCACACAGAGTATGATTTCTTCCATTGTGAACAGCACTTACTATGCAAATGTCTCAGCAGCAAAATGTCAGGAATTTGGAAGGTGGTATAAACATTTCAAGAAGGCAAAAGATATGATGGGTAAGCAAAAAAAAAAAATTGCCTTGATGGTGGTTACATACCATTATGTGTCACATTGAGGTCTGTCACAGTCATATAAGAAGCCAGTTCCCTTCACGATAAGTTTAGGATGCTTTTGATGAGTAGATGTAGAAAGTACATATATAGTGAAAGAATTCATTTAAATAAATATTTGCTATTGAAACAGCCAAGCTGACTTGGGTTGCCAGAGATGTAAAGCTGTCATTCTGTAAATCTAGAGATCTTCTACCACCCAGAATAATTGTTTAGAAAACCTGTTCCTGGAACTGTGACGAACTGATTTTTTTAATGTATGTATTTTTTTCTCACTCTGGCTAATGTATATTTAAAGAAACAGGTTTCTACAGCTATCACTACCTTCTAGCAAGAATGCTGTAATTTTATAAATTCATATCTTTCTCTAACTTTGGGATCCTAATTTCAATTAATTTTAACAAATAGTTGTTGTGACAATTGTTTGCTTGTTGTAGTAAGCGCAAGTAAATTATTGGAGGAAAAAATCCATCAATTCTGTGATACCTTTTATCTTTCTTAAACCTGTTCACAGAATTTTTAACACTTTATGTCAGAAAATTTCTACGTAGCTTTCAACAGAATGGAGAAATGGGACCTCCATTTGGATTGAATTTTGAGCTTGACTTAGCTTTCAGTATTTGAAGCAAAATCATTCATCTACCGAAACGGGTTCCTTGCCTTTTATAGCTTAAGGCTGTAATGAAGACAATGCATCACTTTTGTGATAATTGCATGAATTACTGTTCTGAGTGAATGGCCCACTTGGGTTGATCTCTACTTTCCCTGAGTGAGAAAAGGCAGCTTCTTTCCTTAATCTACTTTGTACCTTCCTTGCAACACAGAACCCTTCTTCTGAGACCACCATATGTGGTGGTAAGACTTCACTCGGTTTCAGGTGGTCTATGTGCGAGGCAGCAGAGTGCCCATGTGGGAGAGTGACCTTTCCACAGCAGCCTCTCCCACGTCCTTTGGAGCAGTGCTCCTGCATAGGGCAGCCCCTGCAAAACTTTACTTACATGGCCTGCCAAGACAGGTTCACCATCCATTCATTTGGGTTCAGTGAAGCCAGTGAATAGAAAATGTGTGTTTGTGTATTCCTGTGCAACCTAATGCTGGCAGGAGAGGCAGCATTGCCCGCAAAGCCACCTGTGTGGGGAGTAGCAGGGCCTCTGCTTGGGTACTGGTCCAGACTATGGACACCAGAACTCTCTGCAGAACAATTGGCTTGTTTTTTATTTATCAAATTTCTGCCTGTGATAGGACAGAGGAGGAAGATGCGGATGCAGGTGGGAATCCAAGTGCCAATTTCTTCATCCAGCTTCAATCCTTGTGGAGGAAAGGGTGACCTAGCACTGATGACTGTTAGTGAAGATCATAATTACTGTGAAAAGCTCAGGCAGTGCCTTTAAAAAAAAAATAAGAAAGCCTTACTGGTATAAGAGAAAAAATTGCTACAACACTTTTGTGAAAATACTGGACTTTTGGTTTTTAAATAAAGCTTATTTTCTTAAGGCTTTTTCCAGACCAGAGCTGCTAAAGCTCTAGAATAAAAAAACCTGACATATGCTGATAAAAAGGAGACTCCTTTATATCAACCTAGAGTTATTTTATATTGTTTAATCATGCACAAGAGGGGAACTGGAAGAACTCTTGTAGTTTAAAAAACTGTGCTGCTAATTAAAAAGGAGGGTGTGTCAAAGGCAGATGAGTTAATATAAGAAAAAAATTCAACCATGTTGCAAGTCACTGAAAAAAACCATGCATACATGGTTGCAAGATAAAGCAGCCCATCTGTGTAATTTACATAAATTATACTAGTTCCTAGCAGTCCCATACAATTGATGCCGCATCTAGAAATTAGCAGAGCATGGGGAGGTCTGCACCTCACCCTGCTTGTTACAGATTTCCAGTGGCTGGGAACTGCAGATGTCATGGCAGGGACCTCATGGGAGGAACAAAACCAGTCACCAGCGGCTTCTCTCTCTCTGACTGGGGCATGTTTTCCCACAACAGCCCTCCTTACCCTTTGCACAGATGCACTCGCTGTTTCACCTGCATCGTCTGCAGCATGGAGTTGGTTCTTGTCTCATCTTTGCCCCATCTCTAGTTGATTACTGCTTTGTCTGAAGTCCCCTGCATCTGTAACTGTGGGATGCAGCAACCCGCTCGTGGGTTGCAAGGCACCATTTTGCATTTGTTTATTTTTATTAGCATGTCTTGTGAGGACAGTCAAGTTTGTGAATTTCAGTCTGATGTTGGCCTTTTTAATGTTTCTTTCCCGCTGTAGTTGAGATGGATAGCCTTTCTGAACTATCCCAGCAAGGTGCCAACCATGTCAACTTCGGTCAGCAGCCAGTCCCAGGGAACACAGCCGAACAGCCTCCATCTCCTGTTCAGCTTTCTCATGGTAGTCAACCATCAGTTCGGACCCCGCTTCCAAACCTGCACCCTGGACTTGTATCTACTCCCATTAGCCCTCAGCTGGTAAATCAGCAGCTGGTAATGGCCCAGTTGCTGAACCAGCAGTATGCAGTGAACAGACTTCTAGCCCAGCAGTCCTTAAACCAACAGTACTTGAACCACCCTCCTCCTGTCAGTAGATCCATGAACAAGCCGTTGGAGCAGCAGGTCTCAACAAACACAGAGGTGTCTTCCGAAATCTACCAGTGGGTCCGTGATGAATTGAAACGAGCAGGAATCTCACAGGCAGTATTTGCACGTGTGGCTTTTAACCGAACTCAGGTCAGTTGTCTTTTTTTTTTTTTTTTAAGTCTAAGAGTCCCTTCTTTCTCTCTCTAATTAGTAATTGCCATCTTCTAAGTCTGTCTTCTCATTTCTACCTTGTCACTTAGCTCACTTAGCTCTTCTGAAGGAGCTATGCTTCCTTGCAGGACCACTGTCCATGTTGATACAGTACTGAAATCCTCAGGGACTGGTTTGTGGAAATACTCGTTCTTCTTACAGGAAGCGTGGTTCCTCTCCAGTGCTGATGGTTTATGAATAGCTGAATTTCCCAGTAAAGGAAATGAACAGCTCTATGCAGAACCATTCACAAAGTCGCCCAACAGATTGCGTTTTGTGTTGCAGAGTTGTATTTGCACTGACCACCTGCATGCCCTGAACAACCTGTCTTCTTTCACAGGTGTACTGGAGATGGTCTTTTATCCATATTGCATTGATTTTTATTATTTTCTAGTGAAAGTCTTAATAACATCTTTTCAGGCTTCTGAAAAGATTAAAAATTAAAGGCGTTATCTCTAGATCATCTACTCTTTTCATGTATTTTTGTAGTTTGTTGCAAAAACAGTAGTTGCTGAGCTTGCCGGTGTCCACGTCAGAACATATACTTCAGCTCTTCAATGCAGAAAAAGCCAGCCCTAGCAAAGCTGATAAGTAACACTAAAATGTGTTATTTTTTACACCTGTTTTAGAAGCTAACCCTGTTATAATTTATTCTGTTCTATGAATTTAACTTAATGCCATGTTGCGTGGAATTTAATCAAGCAGAAATTATGGAAGAAATGTCAGTATATTGAACGCAAATAATAAGATCTCAAAATTTTAGAAGTATGTTATAACAGAAAATAAAATATTTTTAATAGGACTTTTAAAAATGGGAAATATTTTAAAAAGACATAGGTAAATTTGCTTTGGGTTCCACATTTTTAAATGAAAACACATACTTAGGGAACAATTTGCCCATTGTAGATTATAGTATAACAAAAAAGATCATAATTTGAGCTTCTCTTGAAACGTTTTTGTTTCTCCCTACATAGCTTAGAGAATAAAAATTCTGTTTCAAATGCTCTGCTACCAGGTTTGAATCAGCATGTCATTTGTAATTGTTCTGAATTACTATTACTATTACAATATTTTACATCCTCCTCTACTAAAAGAAGGTAGAGTCATTGTGTGATTTCTCTGTAGGGCTCTGTGTGTGTGTCTTTCCTCTTTACAGCAGAGGAGGTTTTCAAGATCTGGGCCTTTCATACCAAATTTTGTGGGTTACATGAACTCATGCAGGGATTACTTACATTGAGTTAGGTCCAGGTGGCATCAGTTGTTACATTTACAAATAAGTGACAGAGAGTCTTGTTTAATACAGTGTTTAAAAATTTAATTATTGATATTCTAAAGTATTTATGCAATAATAGTAGCTTCATGTTACAGTGGTTTGCAGCTGGCATCTTACCTGGACAAAAAGCCAAGCAAGTAATTCAGAATATAAAGTTTATTTTATATTTACTTCTTTGTCAGGTTTGCTTAAAAGCACATTGTTTTATCTCAACCTTCCCCCCTCTGAAGTGGTCGGTTTTTGTCAGCTAGTTTTGCATATGGCTCTTGGCATGTCCTTTGTGCACGAGCAGTATTTGTTACCTGAAACACAAGGATGATTGGTTCTGACTGGACATTGAATTTATATGACAGAGTATGAGAAAATGCTCTTTTGATGTGATGAATGCAACTGTGGAACCAGATTTCTAGTGCAAATACTGATTCTTTACTTTAATATTAGTATCATTATTACACTAAATATATATTAAAATATGTATTGCTATGTATTTTTCTTACTACAGATGTTACTAAATATTTGTTTAAAGTTCAGTTCTTCCCCAGAATTTGTGGGTAACCAGCTTGGTAAAATGTGTTTAGTGACCCAAAACTGGGAGGAAACCCCAAAATGAACCTTGAAAACAATTCCCCTAAAGAGATATGAAATAGATCTATATATGTCAGCAATTTTCAACCAAATCTATTTGAAAGAACACAGCGTATTATCCCTATATCCTACAAATTGTTTGTACTACTCAGGTTAGTATTTGCAGTTAGCTAAGTAAGATTTTGCCGTGTTTGTTATGTATTGTGGCAAACATAAGGAGCAAAAAGGAAAAATACTGGGACCCTAGAATGTGTCAGTCTCAGTTTTGTCAAGAAGTATCTCAGCATACTTTCCATATGAAGCAAAGCCCCAGTGAAATACAGAGGAGTTTGTTGCGGGTGTATTTCACCTTTGCAAACCTGGAAATTTGTTAATTTTACCCACAGTGACAGCTAATGTCCAAGGGTAAACGCAGGTACCAGCAATTCTTATGTGAAAACTTTTTAAATTTGTTCTGCTTGCTGTCCTTCTGAATACCTCACAGCTTATTCAAGGATACATCACATTTAGCTAAAATTAGGATAGTACTTTAATAACTGATGCTATTTAGGAGTTATTTCCTAATAGTGATGTAATATCTTAAGGGTTTTTTTGGATTTTTTTGGCTAGAGAAAGTGAAAATGCTTGTTTAAATTCATGTACTGTTTTCTGAGATAAAAAGCTAACTCAGGCTTACCACTGACATTTTTGAAACTGTCATAAGCATATTTGAGCCGTGTCCAGGGACCATATCATGCCATCAGTTTCTAAAGGCATAAGAACTCTCTGAAATTGATTAGGAGTTCTGTGCAAGAAAACCCTGGTGTCAAGATACAGTCTGAGATGAGGGGAGAGATTTGCTTTCAGTGTAAAAGTTAAGGAAGGAAGCGATTTATAAATTAAGAGTGATTTAGCTTAATGTTTAGGCAATAAAATGGACCTTGAAATTGGCTGAAGATGCTCTTGTTTTTCACACTTATGCTCTACAATATGAATACAGAATTTGGTGGTGGTTTTGGGTGGGAAGTTCCTACCAGCGTAGTGTGGTTGTTCAACATTTGATCCAAATTTTCAACATTTTTTAATTTGGCAGCAAAAATGTCAGCTAGAAATATTTCTATCTTTCCACAATCCAAGGAAAGAATTTGGTAAAAATACTTCTTTAAACTCCAGTGTCTTTTTTTACTATTATTAATTATCTACAAAGCAGAAAGAAACCCCTGAGCCACACCTTAGATCTGTGTCCTTAGGAAAGAAAAGATGTGACTTCAATGTGTTCTTGAATAATTTCCCCCCTACCCTTAAGTTCCAAATGGTAATTTCAAAACTGAGTTTTCAGGAATGTGCCTTGTAAACTTTAATCAGAGTCCAGATAGTTATAACTTGAATGAAGATTCGCATCTGTACAGGCACAATAGGACAACTGGTGCTGCAGGGAGCAGAAGCAGTTTCAGTGGGAGGAATTCCTCTATGGTCCATCTAGGAATTCTTCAGAGTACAGTCAGATCTGAAGTTTGGCTTGTCCTTCAGCCATTGTGATTCCAACTCACTGGATGCAGAGAAACAGATTGAATCCTGTTAGCACTTCCTTTCAGTGCACCATGGAAAACTTTGTTGAGTTACTACTTGTGCTGGCAGGTCTGAGTTTCACCTCAAGCAAGGTGTCCAAAGGTGACTACCAGTCTCTCTGTTTGCCGGGATAATTTTGGTAAATTGAGATGCTTATGTTTCAGTTGCCAGTTCATCAAATTAATAAACATAATTTTATTCCAGCTGATGTCAGTGCACTGTGCAGATACCACTATAGTCTTGAAAGAGAAAGTTCAGTATTTTCTTGTGCTTTGCAGGCCAGAAAATAGCATTTGTGGCCAGTTTGCTGCCCTGGGAAGCCCCAAGTAGCCATGGGGTGACAGTGATGGTGCATTGTGGCAGCCCCCCATCAACAGAGAGGCCCTGCCTGCTGTTCCAAATGTTAAGTTAAACTGGGAGTTCCCCTACTCTGTTTGGTTCTTAGAGCTGGAGTGCAGCATCAACATTTGTTGGGCTGAACTGCCCTCAGAGCCCTAAACAAATAAATAAATGCATCTCCCATTTCTGTTGTGTGTTTTTAAAAGTAAGCACGAGTCAGGAAGCGAAAGGCTTGGGTTCCCACAGCCAGTCTGCCATTTGACTCGAAGGTGTAGCTTAGCCTGGTGCGTGGCGGGGTGACGAGGCTGCACTGCGCGAGCAAGGAATTGTGTTAGTCATGGTTGTGGCTGGAACTGGAACTGGGGCCTGCCTCTCACTGTTTGTGTACGCTTTCAGCTGTAAGGTTTGCTGCAGGAACTCGACTGCTGTGGTACAGAAGTGACCTCGGGGCTCTGTCTTCATGAAAGAAGGAAGAGAGCTTTTTTGCTGCTTTTCCATGTCTGGCTTTCATTATTTTTCTTTTGCCCACCAGTGGCAACGTTTGATCTGAAGGTTTTTGAATATTTCTCAGTGTTTCTCACTTTCTTTCTCCCCCTCCCTCATACTTGAGCCCCATGCTTTAAAATATTAGCTGCCAGGACATACTGCCTTTTGTTCATGTATAATGCCTTTTCTCATATGCAAAAACTTCTGTGTGTTTAGGACTGTGCTCAAGCTAATTCTGGGCAATTGGTGTTTCAAAGGAGAATGCTTGGATGCCGTAAACGGCTCTGTGTAATTGTAAAACAAAATCTAAGTTTACACAAACCAACCTTTCAGGCACTACTTTTTTTTCCCTTCCACTTTGTCTTTGGCACACTTTATTTTCCAGTAAAATGAAAAATGAAGATGGATTATTCAAAATTGATAACAGTAATGGACCATCATGTAATGTTTTATTGAATTTGAGTTCTGTAAATTATGTGGTAGAGAGAAATTTGCCTGCTTAAGTATAACAGAAATTGCCACTGTATTCATATAATTCTTCGTAGTGTAATTTAAGAAAAAGTACACTATCCATATCACTATTGAATAAAAGGTAAAAGGTGCTATTACACTATCATGACAGCTCTCCTCTTGCTACTAAGCGACATAGATAAATGTGTCTGCTTATAACTTACTTGGCTGGGGTCCAGGCTTGGGGGTGGAGCTTGGGAACAGTCATCCACCTGGACATGGGTTAGGAGCACCCTGCAACCAAGAGAGATAGCGTTCAGGGATGTTCTGCATGTTTTGAGAAGGTTTGGGCAAATTGAGTGTTTCTTCTGGGAGCTTTGAAGTTCTATCACACTGATAAAATCTATTTGAATCAGTGATTACGTTCAAAGACGAGACAAACTGGGGGCCAGACAGGCAGTGTTTTTGTTCATATTGGCAGACACTTTAATTTATCTCCATTTTTAAAGAATTTGTAATGAGCTTTTGAAAGCACTGATAATATTTATTGAACATTTTTGTGCTATTAGTAATGAATTATACTTGTGATGACATGTAAAATTCCTTTTTTTTTTTTCCAATGGAACTCGGGAACATTTAAAAAAATACATTTCCAGTGCAAAAAGAATACAAGGGAGGAACAGTGAGGAGGGCTCTGAGCCTAACAGTGTTTATAATCTCTTTGCAAAACAAGTTTAGTTTTTATGCAACCTGAGGTACAATATCAGGAGATCACACCAAGACTAGTATCTTGGAAAACCAGTTCAAGCCTGCTAAAGTGAACAGTTAATCTGTGCACATCAGCACAGGGTAGAATGTGAGAGCTGCTGTTCTCTTTCTAGGATTTTCCCATTGTACATCTTGTCTAACAACTTCTAGCTGAAGTTTTGTGCTCAGAAATTGAAGCAGTAGCAATGAAGTAATATATGAAGCAGGCAAACTGTGTTCTAAGACTTTGCCTGCACCTGGTACTACATCTTAGTTTTCATGGGTTTTCCTCACATACTCTGACCTGTCATTTAGAGCCTAGAAGCAAACTCCTCCTTGCCCTCTCCCTGCTCTGTCATCTCCCCTCCTCTCTCTGCATCGCTTGTCCTTTGCTCTGCTCCCAGCTCAGGCAAAGAGTCATGACAGTGATGGGGGAAGAGAGGAGAATGAATATGTAGTGGCATTTCTAATCACCAAGAGGTGTCCCACAGTAATGGAAATTCAGGCAAAAGTTAAAAAAATAAAAAACCAACATTTTCTTTATTTACTTTTTTCACTGAAGAGGAAAAAGTTACACAAGAAAAACAGTCTTTTCTACCTTTTTTAGCTGCCCACTATGTGGCTAAGGCTTATACAAGCAAACATTTTCTACTATGGCCTAAAATATTTTTAAAGGACATTTCCTGTTGCTGACAGTGGGCTGGCTGTTTGTGAGGAGTTTTCTCTCCTGTCAAAGATCAGTCCACTTGAGTTTAGTTTTTCTTGCTCATTTTTTCATGGAGAAGTGTCTCTAGCACAGGAACAGTCAGAAATCACATGTGTTTACAACTACTTAGAAGGAGGTTGTAGTGATGTGGGCATTGGTCTCTTCTGCCAAGTAACAAGCAACAGGGTGAGAGAGAATGATCTCAGGTTACATCAGGGGATGTTTAAGTTGGATATTAGGAAAAATTTCTTCTCCAAAAGTGTTTTCCGGCACTGGAACAGGCAGACAGGGAAGTGGTGGAATTACCGTCCCTGGAGGTATTTAAAAGACATACAAATGTGGCACTTGGGAGCATGGTTTAGTGGTGGGCTTGGCAGTACATGGTTAATGGATGGACACAATGATCTTAAAGGTCCCCTCCAACCTAAATTGTTCTGTTTTGTTCTCTACATCCTGTGTTTTGCCTTGGCTCCAGTAGAACAAAACCATTTTGTACCTTCTCTTCAGGTGGATTGTGTAACCCTACCACTAACAAACATTGGTAACTGCGGGTTTGAGTACTTAAAAGTAGAAAAAATGGTAGACACAAATTTATTTTCCATGTTTGCTAATAAGTAAATGTATTATTAGACTAAGCATTAAGAAAAAAATTTAAAACGTCACTCAAATGCCACTTTTGTCAGTAACTCATTCATTTACCTTCTGAGTAATTTCTGCCTGGAAACAGGAGGGATCAAGAAAAGTGGTAAGAAAGTATTCCCCAAGATTATTATTTTTTTAATCCTCCTCCAAAATATTTTTTGTACTTAGTGCTGGAAAGACTGTTTGGTTTTTTCCATCCCATTTCCCTGTTATATGTGCAGGCACAGACAGGGCCGGGAGGACCACACTGGCTGTGGTGTAGTGGTTGCTACCTCTGTCCACATCGCCCAACAGTTAAGTGCATCCACACTGGGTGGGCCCTGGTCCTGCCTAAGCACAGCTGCTTGAGAGCAGTGGCTTTGCAGCAGCACCTCCCTAAGAGTCTTTTGCCTGGTAGGATAAGACCTTTGAGAGAGGTGACAACTTCCACAGGTGCTGTGAGCATCAGACTTCTCAAAAAGATATGTCTTGGCCATATCATTCTGTTGTACCCCTTAGGAATAGGTATATTTAATCAGTGTTACCTGTCTTAGTTTTGGCTTTTTTATTGTCTGCTTCCCTCTCTCCATTTACCCCTCCATTATCCTGAATAACTTAAAACAGTTCTTTAGGAAAAGAAACATTGGATTGTGTTATTTCTTTAAATTCACGTGTGTGTTCCCTTGTCACAGTATAAGGAAAAGCCTCTTGTACCAATCCTCTCTCTTTCCCAGCATGGCAACAGCATTCATTCTAAATAGTAGTTTACATCTACTTTTCCAAAAGTTACCTTTCTTATCACCATCTTGTTACTCCAAGACAGTAGAGTATTCTGAAAGCCCGGCATATTTAAGAGGAGAATTTGGCAGAGGGAGGAGATGTCAAGAATCTGTTGCCGTTAAATATAAATATCTCAGGCAATGGACTGTTTGAGGATTAGGGCTGTCTTGATGAAGAGAGAGGAAGGTGCAAGAAGGAGGGCATCCAACATTTCCTCACTTGTTGTTAAACTCCAATATGCAACTCTTAGAAAGAAATATTGACTTATAAAAAATGACCCTGAGTCAGTGAAGCAGTACTTTAGGAACATTGCAAGTTTATAGTCTCAGATTAGTTGTGAAGTATCACTTGCTTTTAAAGATCTATTTAAGTTGCTAGAAATGTGGAAAGCCTTTTTTTAAGGTTGGGTATGCATTTTGCCAGTGAAACCTGAGAACCCCCCAGTGTATCTCACTTAACATCTCATGATTGTCTGTGGACTGTGAAAGATTTCATGGCAAGTTAAGCCAGTAAAAGGAAGAAGACCTATTAGGCAGATTCAGTTTATGTTGTATTTAAAACAGGTGCTTAATAAAATTAAGGGTACAGTTAAGGCTCTCTTCTCTGCTACCTAAAATGCCATTGATATAATCCTGTGTGGAGTGAATAGTGCATTTGCTGTTCTCATTCCCAGCCCAGTGGTAAGAAGAACGCCGGCTGATACGCAGTGGCTTTGCAGAGCGCGGTTTTACAGACACTCACCTAGGTTAACTCTCCAGCCTGTTTTTCTCTTTCTTCCCTACAGGGCTTGCTCTCAGAAATCCTCCGAAAAGAAGAGGATCCCAAGACTGCCTCGCAGTCCTTGCTGGTAAACCTTCGGGCTATGCAGAACTTCTTGCAGCTGCCAGAAGCAGAACGAGATCGAATTTACCAGGATGAAAGGGAAAGGAGCTTGAATGCAGCCTCTGCGATGGGCCCGGCGCCTCTCATAAGCACACCGCCCAGCCGGCCTCCACAAGTAAACCGCTCTCTCTGCTTTTGGGATTTGCTCGTTGTGTTTGCTCACTGTCCCGCTGGGTGAGACCTTTCTGAAAAGGAAGAAACCTTGGGCTGTCGCGTTTTTTAAACCCTCGTAGATCATTCCTTGCAGTGCATATCATGAATTAAATTTAAGAAATATAATGCATGATAGTAGCAGTTTATTACTACCTATTTTCTAATTTTAAGATAAATTCTATCCATTATGGTTCCTACAGAACTTTTTGCTCATTTTATTGAGGTACGAGCTTTACTGGGCATGAAAGATGATGGCTTTTAGCTGTCATCTTTTCTTACAATTCTTAGGTTCTTAATGTTGTAGCTTCAGATAGGGATTTTGGAGGATTTGGACCACTAAGCTGACAAGGAATGAAAGCAGAAGTGCGAGTAACCTGTAGTGCCTTAAAAATTATTTTTCCAGAAACCAAACAGGTGAAACTAAAATGATGGGGGAAAGAAGATCCCATCCCAAAATGCTGGGCATGCTTTCACCAGCTTGAACTACTGACAACTGAGCAACATAACAGACTTGCTATATCCATCGCTCTGAATGATAACTCTGGTGCTTGTTTTAAGTTACATGAGAAATGCATGTGAGCCGTAGAAATGCACAGGATTTCCACAAAGAAGAAACATGGTTGTGAGTGAAACGCTCCAAAACCTGTATATTTTCAGAAATACTCTGCATTGCTGTGGCTCAAGGTTGCACCTATGCAAGGAAAAACCAAACTGATCTGCAGATATATGGGAATCATGCTGTATAGAAAGTCCAGTTTTGCTAAACAAAGCAAGGCTTTGGGATTGTAGGAATTTTGTGACAGCTGAGTTTTTGACCAAAACAGCAGGTTTTTGTTAACCAGTCATAGGCTTGTGACTATGACTATGTTCCATACCCGTTTGGAATGCTATAAATTCCTCTCGAGATTATTTTTCTAATTTCTCTTCAGCTAATGGATACTAAGGACCACACTAAAGTAACGAATAGCAAAATTGTAGGAGGGAGGACAGAAGATCACCTTGACCTCCTGCAGTACTTTTCGCAAGAGAAGAAACTTTTAACAGAGAAAACAGACTGTACTAATGGTGTAGTTTTGTTATCATTAACTGAGTTTAGTCTGTAAAATCCACTATAGATATTCTTCCAGATAAAGGACAAGAGTCTATTTTCATAGTAATGCTTTAGTGGGAAATAGTTAAATAGAGATAACTGTGTTTTAAATAACATTTGAGTCTGTTTTAATATCTGTACCTGCTCCCACAGCCCAGGTAATTCAGAGCCAAGGCTAACCCTCCTTCTTAACTTATCTCTTTCTGCCAAGGTAATGTCTCACTCTGTCTCAAGTGGTCTTGGGCAATTTCACAGCTAAAGAACAGAGTTAATTACAGGACCTTCCAGAAGGATGTCAAGTCAGAGGTAGTCCTTGTACTGGTTTTAATTCACACTTTAAACTGTATAAATCCCTTGCAGCCAGAAAGAAAGTGAGACTTAGGGGTTTTCTTAACTGACAAAACATACTGTAAGTTCAAATATGGTGGGAAAGGGGGGAGGAAATCTATCTGTCGCTACTGTGCTCTTGTTCATAATTACATTTCATTTTTTTTTAGTGTGAATCAGGAGTATAGTTAACCTAATTACAACAGTTCAAAGTGGAAACAGCATACGTTTTTGTTTTAATGCTTTTCAAAAGGAAAGCAAGTTTACAAGGAAACCTTATAGACTAATATTTGAGGTCTACAGAACAAAGCACTTATTTTTCCAGTTGTGCTGTTCTCTGTCATTCAGCAAAACACACACACTTTCCCTAGTGAATAGACTGAGAATGTAGAAACCTCTGAGTTGTGATTTGCGGTGACCTTCTTACATGTTTCCAGAATTACCCACCTATAAACATCTGAAGCACTTTTCACCTGCTGCTAAGTGTTCAGAGTCCTAAGTTTGAAAATTGAAATATCTGTGTTGGTAAGATAACTGTAATACTTGATGCTAGAAATAATAATGAAATTATCCTAGTTGTAACACTGGCGAGTATAACTACAAATCACAGCAGAAATAAATTATAGTCAGGATACTGCAAAATTTTTAATGCAAACTGCTACTGTGATACCTCCTCCAAAATGTCCACAGTTTATTGAATATTTGATACTAAGGAAATAAAACTACTAGCATCCTTACTACTACATTTATTATAAGCAATTATTTAAAGTTCACTATGCAGGAATACAGCATAATATTTTTCCAGCTTGGCTGTGAGCTTCTCGGATAACCATGGAAAGAGAAAACAGACCGTTTATCCTGACAACAGAATTTACGCAAGAGCCAACATATTTAATATTAAATCTTTAGACCAGTGTAACATTTGAAACAATTAAACTATGAAACCATGAAAAATGGGAGCTAATATGCCACACATGAAGGTTTATTTTGCAATTGCAAGTTATCAGTTTCGGAAGGATGTGAAAATAAACATCCTGAAAAGGATCTATTTTGCATTTTTGTGTTGCCAACTGGTGGCCAGACAGTAGAGCAGACTTAACCATTTAGCAGCTGAGCTTGTTCTGTGTAGATTTTGCATTCTGTTGTATGCAAAAACAGGAAGCGTGACCTTGGAGGTCTGATTGGATAGTAGGAACTCACCAAGCATAAACCCTGGTGCCTGAGTTAGAAGGAACAGTGTTGAATTTATCTCATTTTTACAGCATTCTTACTAGTTGCTACTTGAGCTAATGTATCTGGATTGTTTCCAATTCTTCTTTGAAATCCTTTAAGAAGCTCTTTGTCCCCCTTACTTCTCCCTTTCTCTCTGACTTAAACAAAATGCAAAATCTTACTTTTTTTTTTAATTGAAATCATTAGCCTCTAATGCATGAGCTTTTGGGATGCGTGTATAGCCCTCTAAGCTGGTCAAGTTGTAAAAGCCTTCTGCTATCTGCCACACTGGTGGACTGAGCACAAGGAGACGGCGTACACAAGGATTTTTTCCCTTGGACATTGCTCGAGTTGCCACCCTCGGGGGCAGAAGCCTGTCTGTCAGGCTCTTTCCTGGGGCACTGGAGTTTATAAGTATTAGCATCTCCATCAGGTAGGTACTGCATGGAGACGTTGTTTAACCTCTGCAATCTAGAAGGAAGGAAAAAGGTCCTTTCATGTTCTATTTTATTAATTTCTCCCCACACTTCAACACCTTCGTCTTGCAGATCACCCCACAGAGACCCTTTTGGGGTATTCCTAGGTCAGGTTCAGAGAATGAGTCTATTGCATGTTCTGTGGAAATGAGGGATCTGGGGATACTTTAGAGGATGCTGAGGTGCTAGGGATGGCCTTTCTGTCTCATCAGGGCAGTTTGGGATGACTCCTTCCTCCTTTGTACAACTTGTGGGGGAGGATGGGGTCAGGTGGCCAAGTTACAGACCTTTTCCAAAATATTCCGGTTAAAGCGTTTTAGCCATCCTGCAGTTACAAATACTTCCTTCTCAGGACAAGTAATCTCCATTTCAGCAGGAATATGGGTGGCAAGAAGGAGGAAGAAATCCTTCTTGCCACCCATATTCCCCAAAGAAAAATTGTGTTAACCCTTGGGGCCCATCATCATCCTGTATAAAAACAGAGTACGTGTAACATCAAAAGCAGAACATTATTTTAGCAAGGCAATGTTTTAAGAAGTATCCACAAATCTTGCATGAGTCATGGTTCTGGGTACTCATTGGCCAAAACCTTCATCTCATAAATACAATCCTGGCCTCCCTCTGACTACAGATAAATTACAGTTCCTTCATGTTAAAGCAGTCTTGAGCTGGGTCTCAGAGATAGAGTGTTACTCTTGAAAGACTGGTGTCTAGGAGGACACTGCTTAGATGGTGTTTGAGGACCAGTGAATCTCCATTTCAAGGAGTTCTGGATAACACTAGCTTCCGTGAAACTTTATGGTGGAGACCTGGAGTTTAAACACACGAGTGTGACATATATCATCACCAGAAAAATTTTTATTTTTAGGTTGGCAAAATTTGATATTTAGGTTGATAATCTTTGCCAAGTTGCATTTTAACGAAAGTAAAAATGAACAAAATAATAAATGCAATCCTCTCCTCCCACCCCTGCAAAAGCCACCATGGAGGAGAGTTAATGGAAACCCTGACACTTAACTATAACTGCACTTCCAGGCGCCACTGTAATAATGGAGTAGTAAACCTTGTCCTGATAAAAGCTATTCTGAAAGCAACAGCATTTATTGTACCTCCTCTGCTATTTGCAGAGCAGAACTGAAAAGTAGTTTGTTTTGCCTGGAATGAACTACTTTATGAATTTTAATGTACAATGTAATATTAAAAGCTAAACCAGGATTAAAGAAGATTTTTGTTCCCAAGCTAAAACAGTACTTATGAGAATGTGTTATATAAGATTTTTTGTTTCAGTTTCGATGGGGAAGGAATGAGCTTCCATGTTTGTGAAAACCTCTTCATACTGGTTATTCCTTCTATGACAACTTACGCTTTTTTTAGGAAAATGGAATTAATCCAGAACATCTTGCTACTGTAATCAGTCTTATTTGATGAGAAGATATATATGGGTAGGCCAGGAGGGGATGGTTGTGTTATTTTGTTTTTCAAGTATTCTTAGAAGACTAGATTGATTGCTGATAGGAAGATGGCCAAATGAATTTCTGATTCTCAGTGTGTTACATTTGTAAAATAATGCTCCCCTCTTCAGTTAGTATTTGCAAAATTTGGTTACTGTCAAAAAAAAATAGCTGATCTACGGTTTCTTTCTTAAACAAAATGTGGCTGTAAATGTGGGTGGGGTGGGAGGTTGTGCTTAAGTGTGGATGAGATGAGAGATTATGTTTTGTTTTGTTTTTCTCTCCAAAATGAATACTTTTTCCACCTCCTCTCCCAAGTCCTGAAGTTGCACTGTTGAGAGGTTTTTTGTTTTCTGTTGGGTTTTTTTGAGGAGGAGGGTGTTTTTTCAACCCAGCTTCAAACAGCCTCTGTCTTGAACTAAATTCAACACAACAGCCTGGATGCTTGCTTATGTATAAATTATGAAACCGTTTTATGTATGGATATTCTCCAAGAGGTTAATTAGCATTATTGCATGGAATTCATCAGACCAGAGTAGACCAATAGTCCATCTAGACCACCCAGAGTCTACACCTGGTCTTTGAAGAGCAATTATTAGGAGGCAGGAGAAGAATTTTTATACTCGGCCAAGGAAGTGAATTGGAGAGGGAGAGGGTATGACTGTGAACCACAACTCTTGGTAATCCCCAAACACATCATTTTATGACTTTAAGACTTTTATTCCCCTGAAGATCTTTGGGCTAATACCTCTTTTTGATGCAGATATTAGTGTTTTCTGAATTCAATTAGTGTTCCCTAATTAAATATCAACAGAAGGCAATAGGAGTTTGTTTGTTTGTTTTAACTTCAGTGACATACTAGATGCTGTTGAATTTATTGTACCTGTGTAAAGATAGATGTGATTTGCAACCCAGAATGAGGATTTTCAGTAATTCCCTTGGGTTAAATGCATATCCATATTAAATTGGACATTGAAAAATGTGGACCAAGTTGCATAGTTTAAATTATGTCTACAGCATGGTGCATGATGGTTTTTGATGATCTGGGTGTTCACAGCCCAGTTAAGTGATCTATGAAGTACTGCTACAACATGAAGCTGTCTTTTGAAGCTCAGTAGCAACCCAAAACGCCGAAGAAGAGACACATTTTGAGTGCTTACAGAAGAGATACATTTTGATCATGATCACAAGAGCAAAGTGTTTCCTTCCCAAAAGACTTGTGTATGTTAGCAGAATACCTTCGTCTTCTCCTCTTCCCATTGGGTCCTTCAAAGACTAGTTACAAGTTAAAATTATTTTTGGAAGGAAGGACTGAAATTTGTTTCCCAAAATTTACCCAAGGTTCGAGAAGGCATGTTGACGAAGCCGTCGCTTTTTCATTCTCTAATTTAGCTTAGGCTGATTTTTACATGCACACAGATAAGTCTGTCTCCAGTTGTATGTTTAACATCCCCACTGATTGTCAGTTATCTTCTGGCAAGTCCTTCTCATTTAGAGGTTATAAAATGGCCACTGATTTTGTATTTTTAAATGATTTCACTGTATGGTGTTCAGGAGATGCACCTGCTCTTGCGGCCCTGTCCTGATTTCCCCAGTGTGAGACATATCTTTTCCTGCTCTGTGGTGGGAGGGAGAGAGTTCCGTGGTGCTGCTCCGCACACTGCCTGTTGCCAGGTGCCTCAAATGTTTCTGAGCAGCCTTTGGTCCAGGCTTGGCCATCCTCTGCTGCAACGTCGCTGGTAAAATGTCACACTGCAGAAAAGGGCACGGCTGCAAAGTACTAATTGTTTTCAGATGAAGAAAAAATTCCCATGATTAACTGTATGCCACATTCTGGGATTTTTCTTCATTTCCCTTTTTACTTAGGACCCTTGCTTTCAGACGCTGGAAAGTGCTAATGCCTGCTAGAATGGGGGCAAAGGAAAGTGCTTGTGGGCACCTTGGTCTTGCTGGAGTTTTGCCCCTTGTAGTTAATGGGTGTGTATTAGCACAGTTCCTGAAAAGCCTGATAGACAAATCAGGCTCAGCAAAAGTGGCATGCACTCCCAGTTTCTGGGCTAGATTATTTTATCTTAAAAGCACTATGGATGATAGCTAACACAAATTGAGCATGGCATTTCTAAGAAAAAATGGGCTGCTGATTTGCCTAAGTCCATCTCTCATCCAAAGCCTTTTCTCTCGTATAGTGAGACCTGTGACAAATGAAAGCGCATAGAGAGTGAGATTAGAAGATGAATTATCATGTTGTCATGACTTCCTTTTGAACCTCAAGGGACTTCAGAGCACAGGAAGATGCTGACTTGCACTGGATCAAACTGATAGTGAAAGTGTGGGTTTAGACACGTACTTAAGAGTAGGCTGAATCACCTTCTGGAAGTGCCAGGCTCTGTCCATTAGATTTACAATTAGACTGAATGACTATCTTAAACTGGATGTGTAACTTCCAAATAACTAAATTAATTGAGCTCTCAATAACCTCAGTATGAACCAGTAGGTTTGAATTGAAATCTTAAGGTTTGATTTTGTTTGCATCATCACCTTGTGGGTTCTTGGCAGAAATCCAGTGTTTCGTTTCCTCTGATCCACTTTAGGATTAGTGGCCCATTAGGTCCACTAATCTGGAGCAAGCCTTGCAAGAGTAACTGCTAGAGACAGACGTTATCCTTAACTACTGAGAATATTGTAGGATAAGCTGAGTACCTGCTGATTTTTTTGTACCTCTCAACTGATATTGCAGAAACTGCAGTCTAACCTTGGTGGGATGATGCTTGGTGTTGAAACATCACTTCCATCATTTCCAGAGGATGAAGGAAAGGATAGTCTCCTGCACATCATGTCACTACTGATGTATTTTTTGTTCTTGTTGTTTTCCTTAATGCTGCAGATGCAGCATAAAGGTGGTACTGTAATCATTCTGTCTTGTTTATATGTTTGGTGTTTATTTAATCTGGACTGCAAGAAGAAAAAATATTTGATGTATGTAAGTGAAATACAACTAGAATCAGTAGCTTTAAGAAAACCCTATCTTGGTTTCATGAAGGAGTGGTTAAAGTATGCAGTATTCTAAACTGTGTCTTAAAAAGTTTAAGAACTAAACTGATAAGATCTCTTTTTAAAAATTTAATCTAAAGCCACAACTTTTCAGCGTTATCGTGCATCTGAGTGTACTGGGCATAAGATATGAATCAAGATATATCTGTCAGATTTCTATTTCATTAGAGAGTCTTTTATGTTGTACTTACAATTTTTATTTAATTTGTGTGGGGCAGAGAAATCATGTAAGGATTCACAAGTCTCTACAAGAGTGTTTGACAGGTTTTCACCTAATTTATCTTATGGCATTGAAATTTGCAGTGGTCTGTTAATGGTAACTCATATTTCAGATGCACTCACCTGTTACAATGCACTCAATTTTCCTGTTTCCCAGTTGCTTGAACTATAGATAATGCATAATGTTAATTCTCTGAAAAGCTGAAAGAATATCAGAGAAAGATTGGTTAAAAGGACTAAAATACAAAGGGGAACTACTTAGGGAGGGAAAGAGAGGAAAATAACTTTTTCATAATGAAAAATGTCTCATATTTTCTAGGTCAAAACTGCTACTATTGCTACAGAGAGGAATGGAAAACCAGAAAACAATTCCATGAACATTAATGCTTCCATTTATGATGAGATTCAGCAGGAAATGAAGAGAGCTAAGGTGTCCCAAGCACTGTTTGCGAAGGTTGCGGCAACCAAAAGCCAGGTAAAACTCCCAGGGCGCAAAGGGCTCCCTGTCCTGTGCCGATTATTCCCCCAGATCAGTTTCCGTGTGAGTTAAAACGGGTGGCTGGGTCAGTGTGTCAGCCTGGTACGGCAACTCGGAGCTCCTTGCCGAGTCTGGAGGTAACCTCTGGTTCCCCTGGACCAGGCAGGGTAGAGAAATGCCTTCCTGAGATTTCTCATTCCCTTTTCCCCATCAGGCAGACACCTTCCCCGTGTGCCTGTGGGTCTTGGCGTGGCTCAGAAGGCATCAGGGTCATCAGTTCTTAGCTAGTAAAGCTGTGGGCAAGCTCTGGGTATTGCTGCCAATTTCATCTCAAGGCTTTGGTGTTTTGCAAACAAGGCGTTGCAACAAAGAATGCTGGGATGCTGGTTTTTTGCATAAAAATACTTAGTCAGACCCACTGGTGAGACTGTGCATGAGAGGTGAACAGCACTGTCAAAAAAACCAACAAAAAAAAAGATCCCAAAAAATTACAGTTATACAAGTTACAGCTGAGAAAAATCGTTGTGAAACATGATGTCTGCTTGGTTACGTGTGTGTGTGTGCACATATGTGTTGCATATTCCGTTTTAAGCCTTTGTTGTGTGGTTTCCTATTCAGTTTTCTTCAGCTGAAGATTTTCTGTCAAGTTTAGTGTCAAGAGGGAAGTCAGCAGGCACTTGTTGGATGTGATTATCATAAGTGACATGTCTTCTGAGAAAGATCACTGAAGTATGCACAAGCTTTCAAGTGAGAGTGTACTCAAGAAGTAAAGGAAAAACATATAGAAAAATGGGAAAGACTAGAACTGTCGTTATACAAATGCTTGTAAGAAGTGGCAAAGGCACCAATGGTTGCAGTGTTGAATTTTCACGTCAGATTAAATGTTAAATCCACTAATCACTACTTCTTTACTTTCCTATAATTGCTTCATAGAAAAATTCAGCATCTTCCAAAGAAAGCTAGTGAAGCTCAGTTAGACTGATGTTTCTTGGGCTGTCAGCATTTTAGTGCTGGTTTTCTTTTTAACAAGTCTTTAACTTTTGATTCCTGTGCTGTTCACATTTTGGAGTTCACTTCATTGTACAGAAAGGATGTTGTCTCTTAAGTTATATGGTGTAAGGAGCATTTAAAGGGATATTTTGGAAATGTTGTATCAAAATGATTAAACTCAAGCTGTGGACTGTAAAAATTATAGCTTTATAGGCCACGTGCCTGCCTACCCTTCAATCACTGTCAAAGTGATAATTTCAACAATAATATGTTTCTTTTATTGTGGGATTCTAAACACCAAGTGCTGTTTAAACATTAAACTGAATTGTTTATGTTAGTGCTGTACTCAGTGTGTCATACATCAGGCCACTATAATCTCCCATGGAATGTAAAAATTCTGTCATGAATCATGGCTTGTATATCGGAAATTACTGTAATTTTGATTGGAAATTACAGAGCTCTTGAAATGTTTCTAATTATGATAGAATGTTACAGCAGCTTCCAACCTGTGTGCTCCTCAGATGTCTTTATTTACATGTCAAAACTTGGGGTTAGAGAACTGTCCATTTTCTGCACCTTCCCCTTTCCACGGCAGTCTTCTGTAAAGCTAAGGTATGAAGCCAATCTGTCAGCCCACATAATTTTGTTCTGATCTGATTTGTGCGATAATACATTTATTTAAGTGCAAAGCCTTAAAATTTCTAGGTGGGTCAGCACTTCCAGAGGGACAGGTAATCAAAATGAAGCCTGCAAGCTTCCAGAGGATGCAGTGCGGGTTTATTTGAGCATTGGTATAAAATTTAGATTCTTGTACAAACTTTGCTACCAAGTACAGAGAACAATATCAAACACGTAGTTCTTTTCCGTTTTACTCTGGTGATTATACCTGTATTTCCAGCAGTTATTTTCCTCCTCAATTTCAGTAATGCAATGTTAATCTATGTGTCTAGCAAACTTAATAATCTTTAAATATGTAGTATTGCCACATTTATTAAAGGAGGTACACATATTGTAAAAGATTCTGCATTGGAGCACTTCAGTGGTACAAGTAGAAATTTCTTAGTGCAAAAATGTCTCTCTTGCACAAAAAAAGAGGCTTGTTCAAACATATTCTCTAAGATAATCTCTCTTGAGAGAGATCTATTACTGATATTTTTTTTCATTTGGAGTCATTGGTTCTATGCTCAGAACTGGAAATCCTGAGGTAACCCAAGTTATAGTGGAAAGTCTGAAGGACCCGTATTAGAAAATGATGTGTTGATTAACAGTTTCATTTTAAAAATCGCTAAAATTGAACATTGCTGGTTTTATCTTATTTTGGATATAAAAACTTGATTAACTTCTGAGTGCAGTCTGGAGTTGTGATGTAAAGCCCTGTGTGACCTCTGCAAGGTAGTTGTTTGTGGGATGGCCTTTTCATTATTTCTTTTTTTCTAAATAAACTGATTTGGGTCAACATTAGATTGGATGTCTAAGCAGCCAGCATCTGCAAGGTGGCTGGGCTTGCCTGAGCCAGGAGACTGCAGATAATGTTCTGCTGACTAGAGCACTTTGTACAGAATTGCTATTAAATGATGCGCTACAGGAGCTTCTATTTGGGTAGCGCCGGGGTAAAAAATGAGCATCTTCCCTTGCCCTGTGTTAGTACTTTTGGCAAGAGTGGAACTGGAAATCCTGGGATAATCACTTCATTACAGTGAAAAGTCTGGAGGAAGCACATTAGAAAATAATGTCTTGATTAACAGTTTTGTTAAATCCTCCTGAGTGGCGGAGAACCAACTGCATGTGGACCTGATGCTGGACAAAGCAGCTGGGTGCTGGGTCCTGGTGTGGCGGAGGCCATGGGATCAGGCAGCGGTTGCAGGGCTGTTGGAGAGGTCATGTGCTGGCTTAGGTGAGGGATGGTTTGCCTACTTGTAGTTTCACAGTGCACTTTGCTGGCAGCGTGCTGGCTTTCCCAAAGAAAAGGGCCTGTCTGGAACATGGGTTTGAATGGGTTTGGGGACACAGCTAGGACAGTCCTTCAAATGTTGAATTTGTTTCCCATATAGGAATGCATACATTCTGTATATTTTTTAAGTTTCTGTGTTTTTAAGGATCAATATATTATGTACGGAATAAATTCAAAATCTGTTAAATTCCAAATACATACTTTAAAAGTTAATATGATTATACTGAGGAGCTAAGGAAGATTTATAATTCAAATTCATGGAATACATAATACCTTTGGGGAGTTTTAGAACTTTAATTGGCAAAGCACCTAATGTCAGTATTTAAAATCTTGCGTTTTTATTGTAGGTTGTCTGTCTAATAGACCTGCATGGTTTTTTTGTTAGATTATGTTGAAAAAGAGAGCTTTGCAAAAATGCACACAAAAGGAAGACAGAAAGGTTTACCAAGTGTTTTGTCTTTTCTCCCAGCTTGTTGGTTCTTAATGGTAGAACGGCAATGCCAACAGTATTATTTGCTAAAATTCAATCAGCACACCTGAATAACTCTAAATTAAAAGAATCTACACATAAAATTGTGTGGCATACGCTACTTTTACAATTTCATCATATCGAGTTTTTATTAAATTTATAACCTGAAAGTCTGATTCAAGTAATTATGGAAGCACATTCTTAATTTCGTTATTTAAAAAAAAAAAAAGTTGATTTGTGTAATGATCATTAAGGTATCATGGTTCAATAACTGTGCAGTGGTTACGATGTTCTCATGTGGGAGCCAGGGATGAGTTTTTCTTGATGGTGACAGATGCTGAAATCTAATTTTATTCCCTAAAAACAGACAAACAAGCAAACAAAACCCCCGAAAGTAAGAGCCCTGAGAGATAAGGCAGGTAGAGACTTGTAGTGTTTCTGTATGTTTGCCGTGTTTTGAGAAGTTAGATTTATGTTGCGGCATATCCTGAAAAGCAGTGGCTTGCCCATGCTCGTATGAAGCAGGGAAGAAAGCAAAACTTTGCTGAAAATCAGCTTAAATTGCTAAAGCTCTCTTAAATGTAGGAAATTGCAGTTTGCAAAAACTGAAGTAATATCAAGCTCCGTACCTCTGAGAGTCCCATGCACTACAGTTAAGGCTGCTAGCCTGCATTATTTACCTAAAGAAGTTTAATTTGTAGTAAAATAAACAGGTGAAATCAATACTCTTCTGCAGCGTCAGTCCTGCCAATGGCTCTTTATGGGCCCATAGGTGTCGAATGCCCTCCCTTCTCACCGAATGAAAATGCCTGTGTGGAAGGTGAGACACTTGGTTCTCACAGAATCATGCTTTGATTTTAATTTAAAAATAAGTCTAATGGAGTACTAGCTATACGTCCAGAAATCTCATCTAGTGACGTAGAGTTCTGCCCTGTTACTTCTGAGCTGGTGCGTTGGGATGCCCGGTTTCCTGTCCTTCCATCACTGTCTTTCACTTTGGTTAGTAGTAGTTTCGTATATAAAATGTGGAGGTAAAATCATGGGTTTCAGACCATGCTAGAGTTTCCATCCTGAGCCGTCAGGCAAGTATTTGGTGCAGTGCTATTTAATTAGAAGTGTTTGACTTTTTGCCTTTGTATGCACCCGGAGTGTTCTCCTCCATGAGGCTGTGTGAGGAGATCTGAGGGGTAGGCACTAGGCAGAGCATCTAGCAGTCATGAGTAGATGGGAAGGAGTTAAATGAGAAGGGAATGCTAAACATTGGCACTAAAAATGCTTTTGGCATGCAAATACCATGCTTTTCCTGACATAAATATTTTCAGAATAAGCCATTAGAGTTCAGGTATATAAAACCCTGCTTTTACTGGAAATTTTAATGTTGTAGTAAACCCAGAGATTTATAGTGAAAAATTGATGTCTGTTATCTCACTTTTATCTTTTTAACCAGCAGTTTTATAAATGCTATATCTTTGATCTGGCTTTTTCCATCTAGAGACTAAGCTATATACTCTAATAGGAAAGTCATTTTTAAACAGCTTCCCACACTGAACAAGCACGGTATTGTGGATCTGGCACAGAGATGTAACATGCCATTACCACAGATATAGAACAATCTATTCAACTATTTTCCAGCGGGAGGAAAAGAAACCTTTTTATCACTAATAGTAACCCTCTGGTTACAATGTGGTTTTAGGAGGGGATATTGAAATTTCTTTCCAAAGCTGTTTCCTCAGGGCACTGCACCTCAGGCTGCCCAGAGGGGTGCAACCAGCAGGGCAGGAGGGGGCTCGGTCCTTCGCCCATCACCCTGCTCTCCGTCAAGTTCTCTCCTGTCTTTGTCTCTCTCAGAGCAGCTGAGTCACTTCCTGGGTTTAAATCTTGGCTTAAAATCCTTCTTCCCCCCACCCCCCCGAACCTCAGTGTACAATGGATTCTCTGTGGAGCAGGGAGAGATGCTGCACAGGGAGACACGAGGTGGAAACACAATGTACTCCGAGGTCTGCCATTTCACAGGTCCACCTGGAAATAAACACCTCGCCCTGGTGCGAAGGCGAGATACAGTAGTTAGAAAACATTAGCTGCAAAAACACACAACAGCATCTATCTTTTATTATTTTTTAATGTTATTTTCCTCCCCCCTCATTGCCTGGGGGTGATTGCTCTGGCAGTTGAAGAGGTGCCATGAGCAGCAGGAGTCGGGGTGGGATCGGGTGTCAGCAGGGATGGAAGAAGAAGAGTGTGAACTGAGAAAGCAAGATGGGCTTTCCGCATGCGATAAGAATTGCCCCATAAAAGCAGCATGTCATTCAGTGAAACTGTGAAACTTGGCAGATAGAGCTGATTTGTTTCTTTCACTAAATATCGAGTTACAGAGTCATAGTGTGTTCTGTCTTGCCCAGGTCGAAGGGAAAAGGATTTTCAGGTTTCTAGTGGGGGAAAAAAATGAGAGTTCCATGTCCTTCCTCTGCCCCATGTCCTAGTCTCTTTTAGAACATCTCCTTTCAGAAATAAAGGTTAAAAACTCAGGAAATTTTCTTAGCTTTTTTAAAAAAAATTATCTTTCAGAAAGGGGGTAGAAAAATTTAGTTTAGTTGGCTCTCTTATCTCTTGATCTTGGTAGACCCAAAAAAGGGCTGGCATTGATCCTGACCATATCCCACATTATTAGTATGGCTTTGGTGGAGTGGCTTGACTTCAGTGAGCCTTGGGTTCCTGCTCGTAAAGAATGGACAGCAACTCCACGAATCAACAAAGATGCACTGAAGAGAAACCACCTTAAAATCTTCAAGGTGGTTCACATCAGCATGCAATTACCCATGTAAATCTACACAGAGGAGGGGGGAAAAGGCATTAAAACCTGAAATAGTTCAAGCCAAAGAAACAGGTACAGAATGGAAAATACTTAACTGGTAAGAGGATTATATTGACCTCTTCAAACAGCTCCTTGGAGCCAGGTAGCCCTTTCAACATGTAAGGCAGAGGCTGGATTTGTTGACACACTGATGAAAAAGTGTGTTTCTGAGCGTGCTTTACACATGGGATCAAATCAGCTGAGACTGGAGGTTCCCAGCCAGCCGGGTGGCAGCAGGAGCTGTTCAATTGCTGCTGTTTAAAGGACTGGTAGCAGCTTCAGGAAACGGAATGTATTTGAGCCCTGAGGAGAGCTTCCCTGGAGGGATGCGGTGCACACCTGCCCCGCGCTGGTTGCGAAGTAATGCTTAACGCTCTCGCGGCCGCAGCCTGTGGCGCATCCCTGGGAGGCGCTGGGACCGCTGAGTGCCTGGCAGGATGTGGCCTGCAGGTGTCCAGGAACAGCAGAGTGGGGGGGGTCTTGGTTGGATGGTTTTTGTCTGGTGGAAAGAGCATAAATGAGTTAGAGAAGCTAGGAGAAGCACAAGTTTAAGTCATTAAATGTACAAATGAAAAAAGAGAGCCAAGAAGAGAAAGCTCTTTACAAAATATAAAATTATGTTAAAGCAGCAAGACGGCACAACATAAGGAATGTTTGGTACATGTTATTGAAACTGAAAAATCAGAGTATGGAATGAATTATAATTTAGCATAATCCATAATTTTACAGTTTTCATTTTGAATTATTTATCTTATATGATTTGATTAAAGATAAAACTGGCTGACAAGATCTCTAACATCTCTGCATGTCTTAATGACAAATGAAAAAACTCCACATTATAACTTCAGCATTTTAAAATTTTTATTTGTATTGTTTCTATATATCTCCCTTTTATTTTTAAGGCATATTTCAGCTACACATTGTGTACACGCGATTCCATAACCCATCAGGCTTCAGTGTTGCCTTAGTACCTCTGATTCAGTAAATCAGATCATAGGCAGCATGCTGTCATATAATAAGGTGTCTGATCCTTATTACCAGTTTGTTGATGCACAGACTCCTTCAAATTGACCATTGCAACACATGGTTTCCCCTGAAACTAGCTGTGATAATTAGCGTGGCTCTAATGAGACAGAATGTCACTGATCTTGTGCTGAACTGTCGAGTATCGACGCTACGGATGGGAACTGTCAAAGCTTGCCATCTGTGACAGAGCTTGGCATATTCCATTTGCAAGGTAGAGCATGCTCAATAGACTGTTTTTAAACAAATGGTCCATTTCTTGATTAGGGCTCTGTGTTCTCTTACTGTGGAAGACTTTATATCATAGTTAAACTTTTTGCTTTTTTCCCCCTTTTTCTTCTGCTGGGGTAAGCTCATTAGGAAATAAAAACATTACTGATGCTCAAACCAGTCCTCCAGTCTTCTGTTAGACTTTTGGGAAGAGGTGGGGAGGAGCTGAACATGTATTTATTCTTCTTCCTTCCCCCAGTTCTCTTAATGTATTTCTTCTAGGGCTATAACTCCCACAAGCCTTTTATCTGGTTTTTTTAAGCATTGAGGGGTAAGGATGGCATAGTTTTGAAGTATAGAGGAACAAAAATTAAAAAGTCTCAGGTGATGTGCAGCAGGGGCTTGTGCACCTGGGATGAAAGATTGAACTGGTCAGGAGAGTCAGGCACCCAGGCTCCCGGGACCGGCCCTGCAAAATGCCGTGCAAAAAGTCCAGCACTGCTTATCATTCCAAAATATGCTTTGTTGCTTTTTATTTCCTCCTTCTCTGGCAGACCACACAGGGCTTGTTCTGAAGAACATTTTCACTAATCTGATCAGGCAGCCAAATACGCCGGGAAAACTGCTTTAATGATCCCACTAATTACCTCAAGTCAATATGAACTGTATTATTAGACTGAGGGAAAATATTCCATTAGGTCTCCCCCTTGGGAGTTTCTCCGCTTTGTGATGTCACCGAAGCCTTCGCCCTCTCGCTTGTAATTAATTTTATTTACACACGCAGGCACGCACAAGGTCACACCTGCACAACCGGAGCTGGCCAGGGAGCTAGTGGCACTCAGGCTTAATCAGATCTGTCATAATTACCATTCTGCATGTTTCTGACACACGCTGTGAAATATTTCAATTTAACTGCCGCTACCAGCACAACCAGATGTAGTGTGAGTGTGGCTGCATTGGAAATATTATTCCTCAGGATAAACTCTCTCCTCCTCCTTTTTCCTCCCACCCCCTCTCCCTTTTACAGCTAATGTGGCACAGAAGCTGATGTATCCTGTAAATCTTGAATGCAGTGCTAGATTGATAACAGCAGATTAGACAGTTTAACCACAAACAGCTTGTTCATTTTTCACAAATGAAAACCACATGTGGTGTAACTAAAATTTCAGGCTTTTTTTTTTTTTCCCCTCCTCTTTGGTTGTTGTTTCCTTTTGTGTGTGCATGTGTATGTTAAGGTCTGCCTTTAGCTGTAAGGGGTGAAATAAAAGAGTAAACATAGAGGGGGAAGAGACACTGCTGTCTTTGGAGATTATTTGTCCCTGACCTTTATTAAAAACCTTCCCTGTTTTGGCAAAGAAATCAGATACCGCAGAGGGCTTTGTCACTGACTCTGAGACTTTCTAATCTCTGGGGTTTATGCCCATTTATTAAAGGAGTCGTTCTAATGTGCTGGTTTTCAAAATAACATGCCAGCAAACACCTCACTTTGAGAAGAGCTTCTAACCAAAAAACTGTAGTCTTCACTGCTACCTAAATTTAGCAGAAATAAAATTTTCTGCCAAAGTTTTTCACCATGGATTTTGTCTCCTTGCTAACTCTTCCCTCTACTCTACCTTTGGGGAAAAGATTATTTTTAAAAAAGAATCCTCAAAGTGTTTAGAATTTTTGGCAACTGGAAAATGGATTGGCTTTTTATTAAAATATTCCCATATTTCTTTTGAAAACAGATTATGAAAAAATAAATATTTTCTTATGAAAACACTTTTTAGGAAACTGAAAATTTCTGTAAATGGTTTTTCTCTTTTTTTTCATAAATACATTTTTTCAGTTAAATTGTTCAGCCTTCCCTAATTAAACAGCCTTCAATACTTGGTAAGGTGTTTTTTTTTAAACCATCTACTCTTTAGTAGATCACAGTTGGCTACTTTTCCTACACAGAGAAAAAATTAATGCAATTTTGATAGAAAGTTTTAATTATAAGACTCTAAAACAATTTTTGCAGCAAGAAAAAAAATGTAATGTGCAGAATGCAACTGAGCAGATTCTCCGAAAGCTGTTCCAGGTATTGTCAGGTGGGAGGAGTGGTGTAGTGCATTGGCTAGAAATTCATCAAATCTAATCTGTAATGGGGCTTCCAGGGGAGGTTTTAAAAAAAAAGTAGCTTTAGTAAGAGGTTGTTTTATCCTTTGGCAGTGATTGGTGATGCAGTGGCAATATTGAAAGTGCAAGAGTCAAAGGGAGCTAAAACTCAGTGTTCAAAATCAGACGGAGGTGAACAGGACACGTTTTGAAAGCCACTGAAGGCACAGTTTGTAGCAGAAAATTTGGCCACATAGATGGCCCCCCAGGTTGCTGCAGACAAGGTTAAAGACCCATGCTCGTACCAGTTGGCCAGCAGCTACTGCCTGCATTACTGACTGCATTTCTAGTTCCCCAGAGCTGTGTTGGAGTAGGTCAGTGCAGGTGTACCATCAGTGTCCCTCATTGCATGGCAGTGCCATCTCCATTAGTGACTCCCCCAGGATCCATGCAGGCCCTGAAAAAAGGGAAAATCTCATTCTGGTGGTGCAGCCAAAGCCCTGGAAGTGCTGTGGCTGCAGATACCTCAAAAATAAGTCTGAAGTAAGATGAAGAGGAGGCCAGGGAAGCGCTCATGTTGGACGAGGTAATGCTGAAATGAACTGTCGAGAGTCTTGCAAGGATCTGGAAATACAGCACTCATTTCTCCGCAAAGCTATTCAAAAAATGTCATGCAATTGGGAAGCACTGGATTGCCAAAAGAAGAAAGTATGGCACCCTCTCCCACCTCCTCTGAGTCTTTTATTTTTAGGGTTTTTTTCTTAGGTAGAGGTGTTCTTGTTCCTACATTCCAGATGTGTGAATCAGCTCTTCCTCAGGCAGCACCTGCTGTCTGCTTGACAAGAGGTGCTGTTTCTGGCAGGATGGGTTTTCTTAATCTCTCTTCCTGCTTTCTATACCCTCACCTTCTGTTTTGTTTTTATCTCATCACCTTCTCTTATTCCTCTCAGTATGGCTCTTCTCTTAGTTCTCCTTGGACTTTTTCCCACTCCTTCCTGTCCCTTATACACCCTCACCATCCACTCTTGCTCCATCTGCCTCTTTATCCTGTCCTGCCCCTATCCCCTGCCTGCTGGAATCGCACCCCAGGCACATCCCCACACACCCCATGATTTTGTACACATATTCCTGTGTGCGGAACACAGTGTGGGCACTCCATGCCCTTGCCCTTCGCTGGACTGGTCATGAGCATTACTGGCTTTGTGGGTGAAGCATCGTTCCTTTCTCTGCCTGGTGACATGGATTTATCTAGGAAAAGAGCCGTACTCTTGATTTCTCAGGTTGCTTGTGCCTTCTGTGAGCAGGTCCCTGATTCAGGAGGCTTTTGAAGATTGAGTATATCAGTTTTAACTATTAATAAAAGGGGGGAAAGTTTGAGTGAGTTGTATGAGTTAACCAAGGGCACAGATGAAAACAAAGCTGTGGTGTCAGAGGCGAGGAGGAGGCTGAGGAGGTAGCGAGCAGCCTGTGGTTCCCGGCTGTGGGGGAAGCAGGGTACCAAATAAACAGCGCAGAAAACAAAAGCGAGCTCAACCCATAACTAAACAGGAAATGACAGGGTAAAATTCCTGCTGAAAAACTGAGAGCTGCTAAATGTGTAACTGCAAAGAATAAAGGCATCTTGTGCAAACACAAGTGTGCAGTAACGGTCTGAGAAGCAATTTGTTAAAGGAGTGACCAATTACAAATCAGGTGAAGGGCTGTTGGGCAAAAGCAGGAGTAAGAAATAATAGATGTGTGTTTTCTCCCGTAATGTTAAACTGGGTAATTCAAAACACATAACACCTCAAAGAATGTTGCAGGATTTCTAGGTGCAAGGTGAGAAAGGAGATGATATTTTGTTCCAGATAATTTTTTATTTTGTTGTTCCTAATAATTTCTCGTTGCATCCATTTTTTTACTTTCTTCAAATGTAACCCCTAAGTCAAACTTCATATTTTTGGTTATGCATTAGCCCAAACTGTTGGCATCTAATGAATAGGCTAGAGCAGGCATGCAGCTAGCTAAGTGGGGAAAAATTCCAATTTGCAAATATTTATCTAATTTCAAATCTGCCAGATTCTATCTGAAAGCACATTGTTATTCGGGAGGCATCTCACTTTTATTCCTGTGCAGTGTCATGTTCCCTTACTTCAGGGTGGCATTTGAGAAGCATATAAATATAGTTGTCAGGATCTTTGTAAAGCAAAGATGTTTGTACTGAGTGGTCTTTAGCAGAATTTAGAAGATGTTTTGGAACACAACTAAGCAAGATTTGCACACATATCAGTTAGCATCTGTGGGTTTACTCAGGTGACCGGTTATTTTGCTGAGCTTGGTGCTTAGCATCTCTAGTACCTACAGCATGCAAGAGAAAGCTCCACTGATACAGGAACTTTCCACTGTTTATTTAAGACCAGTTATTTTTTTCTAAGGAAAAAAAAAGCTATGAAGGGCTTAAATGAGTTTCTTTTCATCTTTTGCTGTAAGGCAGCCAGTTTGCCTCACCTCTGATAAATCATTTGCTACTCTTATATTATATAAGGAGAGAGTCTAAAAGGATTGATCTTTTTCACCTGAGGAACAGGATGGGAGGGATCAGGGCAGGAAGAAGCGTGCTGCTCCGTGCAGCCCCTGACTTAAGGGCAGAAGGTAGTGCCGAAACTGCTGTCTGGAAGTACAGCTGGGGCTGGGACTCAGCTGGGCTGGCACTCTTCTTGGCCAGTGAGGAAAACTGTAACACGAAGAACTGCTCTCTCCAGGAACATTTCCCTTGTGGCTGCTCTTGACCTCATCCTGACAGCGAACTACCTGGAAACACTCTTGTGTTGGTTCCCACCCAGGAGAGAGAAACTTGATCTCTCCAGCTTCCCTTTTGATCCAGCTTTCCTATTGTTTTAAGTTTCTGCCGCAAGCCATTGTGCTACAAGTGAGGGTATTTTAGTTTTCTGAGGATTTCACTACCTTTCTTTTTCCATGGGTGAGATACATGCTTCTGGTTGCTCCCTTCTCGTTTGCTGGGAGGCATCTAACTCTCACAGGTGTGGATTTTAAAGATTTTTTTTTTAACTGCTTTGAGATAACAAACATTATTAATTTTCTGATAGTTTCTGTGGTTAACAAAATCTGGAGGAAAGTCAGAGAAAAGTTTCTTTTCAATTTCCTTAAGACTCCCCTCACCCTTGGCATTATCAGGGCATTAAGTGTTCTTCACTGTGAAACTGAGAGCCACAGATTCCAGCTTAGCTGCAAGAGACAAGACATTTTCTCAGAATATTTAAATGTCTAATTCAAATCTATATGAAAGCTTTTAGATAGGCTGTGAAAATTTGAAGGGATGTCTGAGAATGGATTTGAGCTGTGTATATTTTGGAATGATGTCACATGTTGGAATGTCTTGTCAGCTGAACTGAATTTACAATGAAGTCCAAATATCTGTGAGCCTGTGATTCCTCAATGTGTGGTAGATCTTCCCCTGATCCAAAATGAATTCTGGAAAGAACAAAACATATGACAAGAAGCCATGAAATTAAATTGCTCCATCTGGGAAATTATAATATTTTTTAAAAAATATATAACAACATGATGGGCAAACATATAAGTAATTACAAGAGTGACACTTTGGCCCAATGGCTCTTTTACTGGAGGTCTTTTCTCCCAAAGCAAATGTTAAATCTCTGTAAGCAATGTAATAATAAACATTTGCTGTTCACTGTAAATTGACAGTAGTAAAAAAGATTTTCTAAATTGCCAGGCTCTTTCTATTAAAGGCTCTTTCTATTAAAGACTCTTCTCTAACTAAACTGCAGATATAGCTGCCATACAAAATTGATTGCATGTTTAAGAATAAATAAATGTGGGCTGTTAAGGGTCGTGGTTGAATTTCGGATTATATTTACTTTCAAGGGACACATTGATATTGCAGTGAAATCAGTACTTCTTTCTACTTAAATAAAAGATAAAGGGCTATATATTACCAGTCACCCTCTGTGAAACCCACTGACCCATTTTATATGACCGTACTATAAAAAGTAATGTACCAGACTTAGACTGGCTTATTTAATAATTAGCAGGGGTTTTTTTTTCTTTTAGTGGTTTTTTTTTAATTATTGTTAAGTTCATTTTTATCAGATGTTCTCTCACAGTTACAATGCCAATTGAATCAGGTATGTGAAAGAGGAAGGATCTGGAGTAGAGGAAGGCAGAGTAAAGCTTTACCCATTATTTTTTGCATCTATTACTTTTCTCTCTTCTTTTTGCGTATGAATGTACTTGCATTTTATGTAAGATTTTCAAAGGCATATACACTGTGGTTTTGATGAGGGTTTGTGCCTATCTATCATTGCTAGGCAATTGAAGGCAATACTGTAAAAAAGATATATTTGAACAGGTGAAAGAAAAGGTGAAGGAGGCTGAGAGCAGAGACACCAAGCTTGGGAGAAGCCCTTCATTTAGATTATTGAATTTCCTCTATTCAGCTAAAAAGTAATGAATGACACTTATCTTTTCAGTCAGGTTCAGAGTTACAGGTTAGGTTTTTTCTGCCCGTGAGCTGGTGGTGTCTGCAGTGCTTATACAAAGGGGACACAGGGACCAGTTTTGGTACAGCCTCAGGCCTTAATCCAGCTGGTTTTTGCAGACACTGGCTTTTGGCCACTCACCATGGCCCTGCATAGAAACAGAGGTCTGGTCTGACAGACGAGACTGTGGGAGCAGGACAACAGCTCTCCGCCTCACTTTGCTTCTGTACTTGTTGGATGCTTGTCATTGAATTTTAGAGGTTGCTTTAGCAAGTTTCCTTTTCTCATGTTTTCCTTTTCCTTGTTTGTTTGGATGTTTGCAAGAATAGAAATATGTATTTAAATGGGAAATGCTGTGGCTAGGGAGAGAAAAAGGCAGAGGGATGAAGAGACATTAGGAATCCTTTTCCCCTAAAATATCACTGAAAATCTGTGTTGAAATACTATCAGTATGACTACTAGCTGTTTGGTCATTTGTTTTTCACCACACAGAGAAAAGGTGGAGGTAATATCCAGACAGATGGTGTAGCTGAATAAGAAAGTTAAGGAAATGGCATAATCTGTCTCAGTATTCTTCAAAGGAAGTTTTTCCTGCTAGTGAAGTTTACCTTTCTTCTGAAAAGCCCTATGAGGTTGTGGGGTTTCAGTTTGTTTGTTTTGCTAAATCTCATCTATGATGAAGGTAGATACAGATTTACTTAAAATCCACATCTGGCTTTCCTTTTCAACATTCTAGTAATGAAGGCCAGTAAAATAGATGAACCAGGAATATCTGGAGATAAAGGACAGATTCAGGTTTCAAACTTTCTCTGATTTAGAAGAATGCTCAAAGGCAAAGCCTGAAACTTAAGCTGATTAGCGTAAATAAAATACTAAGGCAACCATTATTCTGAGGACATTTATTATCAGTTTAGGCCACATATCAAGAAAAGAATTCTTATTCTGGTACCTCTACTCATCTGGAACCAGCTGAAAATGAGCTTTTGCTTCCTGAGTTCAAGGTGCACAATTTTCTTAGAAGAATAGGGAAATCTTGAAGTGTTGAATATTCACTGCAGTTTTTAAAATTAGTCAAAACTATATGCCTCAAAGAAGGAAGTCAGTGCTTAATATTTATTGAAAATATAAACTAAAATTAATTCACTAACAAATGTGTTGGTCAGTATCAAAAATTGCTAAATCTGGTAAATTATTAGTTTTCCTAAATTTTTATAAAAATACCCAGTGGCCTTTATTTCAATAGACTTCAGTTCTTCTGTGAGGCATTTAGGTCTATTCAGCTTTGCATAGAAGCTAGCCAGGACGCTTTATATATTTTAGGAAAGATAAACCTGCAGTCAGGATAAATTTTCCTGCAGCAGGAAATTCCGGAATAACACCTAAGGGTAAAAAGGACTGCTCTTGTCATCTGGGCTTGTTCCCATGTCTGAACCCACAGGTATTTCACACAGAAAGAAGTCAGATTTAAGTGATCTCAGCATGAAAATGAATTTTGAATTAAATGCTCTGTTCTTACCCTGCAGTGGGTGTTCCCTGTTCTGTTTTTTCAGATAATGCAAATGTAACACAAACAACATTTCCCAGAGAAATTAAAGCAGTGTCCACTGTTACTTACTGGTTGTATTTGTTTGTGCTGAAGTGACCTTTGCTTATTTTTGCTTCTCAATGCCGTATGCATGAGTTTACTGATTCAGAGCTCCCTGAATTTTTGATCCTGTTGAACACTGCGAGAAATCTCAGTTGAAGGGTTTAATGCATTTTCCAATCAATGTGTAGGGGAAATTTGGCCTTATCAATTTAAATGCTGGAGATCCTTTCATTGCATTATGGAAGAATCTTCTCTAAGCAGAGATTATTCTTAAGAACTTCATAACATTTAAAGGTTAATATGTTAGGTAAAGAACAATATCTTAAGACAAACATTTTTATTACAGGACATGAAGGGATAGTTCTGATTAAATTACACGATTATTTGAATGGGAAAGAAGACAAAGTGCATCATTTCTTGCCCTCAACTTTAATGCCTTTAATCAAATAATGACCTTCTGGAAATAGTTAATTTTAAGCATTTGGAAAGATCAATACCACTTTGCCACCAAAAAATGGCCCAGATGATGAAATTTGATGTATTTAAAGTACCATTTCACCCTTTTAACCTAGTAAATAATTTAAAATGCTTTCAGTACTCCTTTGCTATCATTATGTATCTCACTCAAAGTATTATGACTTTTCCAAAAGCAACCTTTCTGTGCAATGTGCAGCTTACAAGTTTGATACTAAAGACTAATACTGTATGCAACCACTATGGTAGTGGTTGTGTTGGCCCTTTTTCTTCCCTTGTATATGTGGAATCTGTTTCGTAAAGAAATGGAAGTATCTGAGATGAGTGCAGCCATTTGGAACAATAATGAGATTGTAAAGCAAGTTGGATGGCTTTTGAAGGGGAAAAAGTCAATATTTAAAGTTTAGTCCGTGAGTTCTTTCCTTTGTTTTGTCTATAAGCTTTCCTGTTAAAGGTGAAGGATTTGGATTGCTCAGACAATTAAGAACCCATTTTACCAAGTGTAATTTCATATCTGCGTTCTATAAACTGGAGTGCCTTCAGCATTGTAAATAAAAAAAAATTGCCCTCTATTAGCATGTTTGTGGGCAGATTAAAAACAGTCTTCATTAGCATAAGTAACACTTACAGATTCTTTTAAAAGTAGAAAATTATTTGTTGAATGATAAATTGCTAGCTTTCTAGTTAGTTGGTGAAAATGTGCTCATTCAAAATGCCTACTTTAGTTTAGTCTACAATACTCAATTTTTTTTTAGTTAGAAGTACTGTTTAATGGATTATGTACTTAGTCTTTGTTCACGGTAGATGCTGAAATGCAATTCACACTTTCTGCTAAAATGTTTGTATCAAATACCTCCCTATTTAGATTGATTTCTTTTAACACCATATACTTTTATTATACTATATGCCCCAGAGAATGATACAAAATAATCTTAAATATACTATACGGAAGAAAAACTGATCGTGTCTTAGCATTGATCCTCTAAAATGTTTTCCCTTCTTAGCTTTAAGCTACAGCCTTTCAAAAAAATGCTGAAGTCTTTGTTATTCTGTAAGAAATATTCACCATGTGGCAAATTATTATCACTGTAACAAATTGACCAAACGAGTTCAATTGCTTCACCTTGTAGCCTTCTCCTCTCAGACTAGATGTGTTCATTGCTGATTTGAAAAGCTTTGGCCAATCATTTTTCATGATTGTAATTTTACCCTCTTTGATGTAATTAGGGTAGGTGCTTACACCTTAGGTGTAGATTTTTTCTTCTTTCCATAAGAAAGATACCAGAATGGAAGAATATTTTATTAGAAACCCTATGTGAAAGAGCAGAAAATTTTATTTAAGCACAGCAGAGGTCTGACTGAATAGAATAGCATTTGCTTATATAGATAAAATGCATAGATGCTTTCTTTAAAATAAGCCTGCTCATGGGTATTGCAGAGCCTAAGTTTTGGCAGTTATCCCCTTTGCGCTTTTCCTGCAATAGTTTGGCAGTTCGGCTTTCACAGGTTTTTTTTCCTCTAATGTCTTGTGTTTCTTTACTAAATCCCTATCAGAAAACCAGACAGAAGACTCTTATTTATTTTAAATATCTTAGGTTTAGCATCTTTTTTTTTTTTCACCATTTTCTTGCTTACTGTAGCAAGACCTTTGCAGATGGTACTTGGTTACTTGAAAGTGCATAACAGTATTTTCTTTGTAGCAGATGGATTTAAGACTTTTAGTTCCCAATAAATGTAGGTTTACAATACATAACTTTACAGGATTTGTGTTGTATATAACAGGTTTGAACATATTATCTCAGAATTCATCTGCATGGCATTTTCAGCTTATCCAGGGCCCATGCCAGTATTTTAAGTAATAGGGAGAGCACAGTGATTGATAGCAGCTAAAGGCGTGATTTTGAATAGAAACAAAGGTTTTAGAACAGAAGGTGTCAAATTAAACTTTGTCAGTTTGAAAAGTAGTAACATCCTGAAAGTTCTCCAAACATATTTACATGTGGCTAATGTTTATATTTTGCTTTGTACTCTCTTTATATTCAGTGTAATGTTGCCTGGCAAATTTACTCTGTTTTAAAATCAAGGTTGTTCCCAATGTCATTGCAGAGTTTTTGGGGGGTTTGCCTTTCTGCATGAATGTATCAACTTCATTATTTTAACGCTGTTTTTTTAACAATGTTCTCTATATGCTGTGTAAACCAGTTGTGATCTAATCTGACTCATAAATATTTCCTTACTATTTTGTGGTCATTTCCACTTCCTGTAAAACTATAAAGACAAGGAAAAAAAAAGAAACTAGGCAGAAATTGCTCTAGACTTAAAAAAGCATGAAAGGGGGAAAAACAGCCCTGTTACACTCACTTGTAAATTCAACTGCATTATCTACAACAGTTCATACGTTTTTAGATCAAATGGAAACAAAACTTATAAATTTTACAGAACTTAAAATTAACCATTAGAAAAGTCTGGATGACTACTTTTCCTAAATTTTATTAAAACATTTCATACTTTCTCGTGTAGGTGACTTTTATGAATGGGCTTTATTTCATGTACAGAATTCTGAACCTAAAACTAAATGAAATACTTCATTTTTATTTGTCGTGAACCAAAAGAAAGCGTATTGGTATAAAGTTCTTACTCTCTTAACAAAGTAAGTCCCTATGGTGCCTCTTGCTGTCCATCCACTATCTCTTGTGAGAACATTGGTGAGATCAACTTTCGTAAATATGTTCAGAAATAAACAATGAAGACCAAAAAATTGTTTCTATCCTTGTAACTGTAAAAAAATTCGGTTGGTTGTTTCCATGTTTTCCATCAACTGTTTCATCAGAGTGTGTCTACTTCTTTAAAAATGTGCCAAGTGGAATTGAGACCTTTTGGTAGAATAGCAATCTTTTCTGTGTACCCTGTCAGAAGTATCTGTCTTCATTATCTCAAAATCCCTGAAAGCCTAGCAGAGACATGTTTCAGGTTACAACTCATCAAATAATTTTAGATAAGGAATTAGAAGTATTGAGAGAAAAATTTTGGAAATACAATGTTAGCTATCAGTGATTAATGAAAATAAGGTCTGAACTGGTAAATATAGAAACAGAAAAGACAAGGGAAGAAGGTATTTCTTGATTAACAAAATCTGTTGTTGTGAAATATGTTTAATCAGTAAAAAATTATTGCCTAGGAATTATTTTTTCTACTGGACATTTTTTAATTATAAAGGGTTACTACTATCTTTTTAAGAAAAAGCAAACCCTGTAATTCATGTAATCAGCAGACAAAATACGTGCAGCCTCTAAATGCACGGTGCAACTTCTTTTCCAGCCTGTGTGTATGCCTTAGAGAGGTGTCATGGGGGCAGACAGGTTGTCTTTTTTTCCACTTTCACCAAACTGGGATAATAGACAGCTCTGCTCTTTGTTTCACCACCATTAGAGAGAGGGCCAACAGTTTCAGTGTGAAGCAGTGCATATTCCAGACAACCAAAGGACAGATTTTACACTTTGGTATGGGATGTGACTTTGGGCTTTTTTAATTAAGAATTTTATAACTGCTTTTCAGTTAAAAGATCTAGATTGGTTTCTCTTCATCATCTTCTTCCCTCCATCCCCAACAAGCTACCTCTGCTTTCTGATTGCACCCCTTTTAACTTGCTGCAGTAAACTGATGCTGCTGTTGAGCATAATCCAGCACTCAGTATCCCCATGGATGCAAGGTGAGCAGAGCACCACCAGCAACATGTTGTTTGTGTTAGGGGCCGGGAGGGCTCGCACATTACCCTGCTAATACATTCCAGTGAGATTGCACAGACCCTCGCTACTGTTTTGAAAACACGCCACGCGATTGCAGCCGGGACAGGCCGAGGGTTGTGTGCTCTGTGTGAAGGCGTTTGGCTGCGTTTCCATGGTCTTGCTAAACCCTGGGGCAATGCCCAGCATCCCCACTTAGAGCGTGGTCAAGGAATGGGGTGGGCTCCATCCCTGGGGTGTAGGGGAGCCCTTCTGCTGCGCCTGCACTCCCCTCTCTCCGCTCCCTCCCTAGCACACCTCACAAGCACCTGGCAGATTTTGGCCCCATTTACATTTTTGCTTTTTCGGCTCTGCTGCCACCATCTCTATAACATTTGTCATTTTGATTGTTTCTTGGGGGCATTTTCTTCTGTGTCATTTGCTCAGTTTTCCACTTCTATCCAAGCAAATATACTTCAAATTTTTATACACACCTCACTAAATATTTTCATATACAATATGAATCCATTAACATTATTTGTTTACTGTTACTCTTCCTGTTGTGGCAATATTTTTACACTGCATTTATTAACTGTTAGCGAAAGATACGAGTATCTTCCAGAAAATACGTATCTATATCGTATCTATGTGTCTATTGTATTTGTTAGTAAACCAATCTGGATAAACCATTAATCCACTACCGGTACATATAAAAAGGATCTAAAAGCTTCTGTACATTTATAATATTTCTTGATTCAATAAAATGTCACATTATCTTTTTTTACAGCATTAAGAAATAAAATTGCATGGACCTATTTTTGAAAACAGATCCTTGAAGCTAAAATAAAGGAAATATGCATGTTTTATACATGTAATATTTTGTTCCTAAATTTTAATATATCAGAAAATTTCTGCTGATGCACACTGTCCTAGCTAGAGGCTTTACACTCCTCTTCTAAAACTACCAGTGCACAGTTAAGAAAAAAATCCACAATTAAATTTTAAGAAGATGTAAAGAAACATTAAATTTTCGAGATGAACTCATATGTCTCTTTCAGAAGCAAATTAGCAACTGCTTCAGTTCTTGCAGGGGAGTCTAGCAGACTTCATATTGTGTATCCCAAAACCTCTTAGGCACCTTGCTGTCCTTGATGTGAAAATTGTATAAAGGGTGTATCAGAAGCTAGAGCACATCTTCCTTCCCCTCAACCCCTAATAATCCTGCATGTAAAAGTGAGAGACTGGGTTTTTTCTGGGTCCATGAGGACAATCTGGAAACAGTTATGTATCACTTGAAATAAGTTCACTGGCAGAGTAACCTCTTCTTGTAGCAAAAATTAAGAAGTCATTGCTTGACTGCATCTAGTCATAGGATTCCTGTCTTCTGAAAGGATGTTAGGGAGCTTGTCTACTGCTGTGATTTACGTTAGGCAGCCCTACAGTCAAGCAAACAAACAGCAGCACTGTAGTGTGGGACCAAGGGGAAGGTGCTTTCCAAAATGCTTATGGTTGGTAAGGGTCTGTGAAATGGTTGGGCAGCCTCTCGGTGTAGCCCAGCCTGTGCACTGAAAGCCCTTTTGATCAGGTTGAGAGCATGAGAGAATGCAGCACCTCTAAAGTACACATTTCACCCTCATTTTGCCCCTTGCAAAGTGACTAAAAAACTAATGTTTTCTGGTGTTATCTTCAAGGGGTGGCTCTGTGAGCTGTTACGTTGGAAAGAAGATCCTTCACCAGAGAACAGGACCCTCTGGGAGAATCTCTCCATGATCCGAAGGTTCCTCAGTCTTCCTCAGCCTGAACGCGATGCCATTTATGAACAAGAAAGCAATGCAGTTCATCACCATGGTGACAGGCCTTCCCACATTATCCATGTGCCAGCAGAACAGATTCAGGTTAGTTTACCTTGGCCAATCCCGCAGAGCGCTAAGTAAATAAAGCTTTAAACGGAGCAAAGGAAATTAGTGTTTCTTCCCTCCCAGTCAGGCTAAATGCAGGTCTCCCAGTGCAAGGTAAGACTGCGCTGCCGTCCAGCACCAGAGTTCGAAGGAGACCATGCGACCACCCACAGCTCCTGTTTCGGTTCGGTACTTGTTCGCAAACGTGCGTGGTGGCAGCGCAGAGGCAGCTGTGTGCGGGGAAGGGCGAGCCCCGTGCTGGCTGTCCCTGGCGGGACAGGCACCAGGACCTAAAGGCAGGAGCGTGTGGCAGCCATGCCAAAGGTCTTCCCAGCAGAGCAGGAGGGCCTTGCTGTGCTGCTGTTCAAAAACTAAGAACCCTCAGCAGTGGCAGCTCATCCTGGGTAGGAGTGAAGGGAAGGGGATTCCTCATCCCACTTTACCCCCAGCTGAGACTGGGGTGAGTCAATATTTGTCTGTTTTTCCTTCAGAGCCCCTCTCCCACCACCCTTGGGAAAGGAGAGCATAGAGGCGCTTTCCTACCAGGCCTGCTGACCGCTGGACCTTGGCTGGGTGCTGCTCCACAGGTGAGCCGGCACAAGGGCACCATGTCAGGGAGAGAGAGGAGGGGATGCAAGACCCACACCCTGAGACTTGGAAACAGCTGCCCTCTGCTTCAGGGCAGTGCTGGCGGTGCCTCCTCCAGGAGCTGCACGCACCCTTTTTGCTGGCACAAGCGCTGCCGGCCAGGAGCGGAGCTGGCTGTTGTGCTGAGCTGTGTAGCCCAGGTTGTCAGTGGGGACTGCTGTCTCTCTGAGCTGGGGACTCTGTAATCGCTTCTCACAAAAGACCTGAGGTCAGACTTGTAACTGCTCCTTCTTACAGGGCAGATATTACCCCATGCTTTCCCAACCTGAGCTGAGACCCTGTGTATCATTTGTATTACCTATACAGAAGAATATTTACAAAGCTAGGAAGGATAGAGTTATCTCGCAGCCAGAAACAACATGAGTGTATATTAAAGATAAAGCAAACTGAATAAGACAATCCCTTAGGATATCAAGTACTAAAATAATTGTGAAAGCCTGGAAACTTGCTGTTTGATTTAGCGAAAAGAGAGAGAAAGATCTATATTAAGTAATAAAACAGCACTTGTTTGAAAATGTACATTGTTTTTAATAAAATCGCTTCTTAAGGGGATAAAAGGAGAAGCTTATGCACAGTATAAACATTCAACCACTATGCCACTTACTTAGATTTTCTTGCCTTGTTGATAAAAGTTGTGTGTTTGATCTCATAAATATTATTCACATAAGCAGTTGCATTGTAATCTCTTAATATGACTTGTAAGAGTAAGGATTGGGAGATTGGGCCTGAGTTTTGTCTCTGCTCTTCTACGTGGTAATTGTTGTAGATGCATAAATGTGTAGCTCAGACATAAGTTTTCAAACTGTGTATACAAAGCCTCCAGTCTTGTAAGAATTTAATGTGCTGGGAGTAATCTTGAATCTCTTCAGGATTGGAGCCTTGAATGGGACTGCTCACAGACCATAAAACATGAATGGACCTGAATAGGGATGAGGAAGGAGCCCTCATTTCAAGGCATTTGTATCAGATCTTAGAATACGAAGATCACTTAAAGCAGTGGCTTCTAAACGGGTTGTGGAGATCTATGCAAAGGCTCCATAACCACAAGAGTCCCTGTGAAGTGGACAGAATTATAATTCCTCCAGTATTTGTACAGCATTTTGTGCTTCTTAAGGTCTCAGAGAACTGCAGCTGGAAGCCTGGAATCCACTACCAAAACACAAAAAATTGTTGAGGGGAGACTCAGAAAGGGAAATGAAATGCAGTGATAGCAACTGCTTGTTTTGCTGTGGTTGTTTTTTAATAATAACTGCTGGTTTGTACCATATGACAAGAAATTTGCTGATCCAAAGTATCTTACTAACCAATGCTTCCTGTGCTGTGCAGCAAAAAACTTGTCAACACAAACAGTAGCTGATAAATTTACTTTTGATTTTAAACATGATCTTATAGTGTACTGTACTCTGGTGGTAGATGAGAAAAACATTTCTGTCCCTAGGGCTCAGTGCCTCACCTTTTAAGAATGTTTCTGAATCCATGCTTGCAAAACTTCATTTTAAGCTCTTGTTAATTATTTACATCATGATTTGCTTTATCTTATTCTTCTGATGTGCATATTGGCTCATTTTTATTGCCTGAGTTTTTGGAATGCAGCATGTTCCCTTCTAATAATAATAGTGCAACTTATTTAGAGCTTTGCATCTTAGTGCTTTATAAATATTAACTAAATAATCCCCAGCACAAACACAGAGGCAGGTAAATAGGTCTGTTCCCTGTCTGTTTGTTGGGATACAGGCAGCGCAGGCCTGCTCAGAGACCACAAGCAAGAGAGGTCAGAGCCAGAAGGGGAAATACAGATTTCCTACCTCCAGATCCCTTTGTCCTTGCTGAGGCTGGGTTTGACAGCGTCACGTTAGGCGCTTCCAGCCGGCACGTTCTTTCATAACGTTTGCAAGTTTGACGAGACTTCAGTGCATGCTGAGGTCAGGTCAGCAGTGAGGTATTTCTGTACTGAAAGAGCTAAAATGCTCTCCTTCCCCTTGACTCCCCAGTCCCTTCGTCTAGCTATTGCTAGAGATCGGCAGCTCTTGTTTTTGGGCAGCAGCTGCCATTGCTGGCAGAGCTCCGGCATGTTTGCCCTCATCTGGCACTTTTCTCACTTCGCCCTTGCTACAGTTCTGGCTAAGCTGGTCAAGTTAATCCTATACTATGTCACCTATTTAGCATTTTGTCTTGTCTGCACTTGACTCATGGAGCATGTTCATTAAAATTTGTCAGCTAAACCGCACCGAGGTTGTATCATCGGTGCTTTCACTCTGACAAACCTATGGTGTTCTTTTTGTTCTTGCTTTTTTCCCCCTTCCTTTCTGTTCTTTAAACTAACTAAGCCTTTGTTTGCAGCTCTGCAATTTCTTCCCCCCGCTCCCTCCCCAGGATTTTCTCAGTAGCAAAATATGAGCAAGAATACATGTACAAAAAAATGCTGTTCTTTGTCTTGCAGCAGCAGCAGCAGCAACAGCAACAACAGCAGCAGCAACAGCAACAACAGCCAGGTCCCAGACTACCCCCAAGGCAACCGACGGTAGCATCACCAGCTGAATCTGAGGATGAAAATCGTCAGAAACCCCGACCGCGAACAAAGATTTCTGTTGAGGCCCTAGGGATCCTACAGAGTTTCATACAAGATGTAGGCCTGTATCCAGATGAAGAAGCAATCCAGACTCTCTCCGCTCAGCTTGACCTGCCCAAGTACACCATTATCAAGTTCTTTCAGAACCAGCGATATTATCTCAAGCACCATGGGAAGCTGAAGGACAATTCTGGTTTGGAGGTGGATGTTGCAGAATACAAGGAAGAAGAGCTGCTCAAAGATTTAGAAGACAGCATCCAAGACAAAAACGCAAACACGCTTTTTTCAGTTAAACTAGAAGAAGAGTTATCAGTAGAAGGGAACACAGAGATTAATGCTGAATTGAAAGACTGATCTAAAAGTATTATTTTCTTTCAACAGTGCCGCTGGTATTTACTAATGAAATGAAAATTCCATCTTGCGTTCTGTCAAAAACCCTTATTATTCATTGTTTGGCCAATGAATCTTCCAAAACTTGCACAAAAGTTGAAAAAAAGGATAATGCAGACTGCACTAGATGTTTTACTCTGTTTTACAAACTGCTTCGCAGCAACAGATGAAGCGTTGAGGATTGTTTGATATTAATTTGTGTTCACTGGATACACTGTGAGTGTACCCAATAAGCATGATACCAGTGATTTTGATTCTGGAGCCTTCAGACAAGCATTACAACTTTTGTGATTTACTGTTTTTTCGTTTCTGTTTTGTTCTTGTTTTTTAATTATTACTGTAGCACTCCACACTTGATCTTTGGAAACTCACATTTATTTAAAAAAATAAAATAAAAAGAGTTTGTTACTCTTGTTCTATTGTATGTTACAAAAGAACTATAGACTGTGGAATGCAGTTTAAAGATAACATATGCCAACAAATGCCTTGTATTATATGGCACTGCCGTAATTCAGATTTGTTTTCTTTTGGAAATAAAGGTCACTGTATTTTTTTTTCCATTCTCATTGTTACATGGTTTTAGAGAAAACGAAAAAGAAAATGTGAAACACAATTTAGTCCTCATTATTTATTTGTAGATCCTGCAGCATCATGTTGTAATTAATTTTTTTGGAAGTTTCCGTTAAATGTAATATTGCTTCTCTTGTTACCATACTGATTTTTTTTCTATTTATAAATGTATTTTGATGGGCAGTAAAACAAAGTGTCTTAAAAGTTTTAAATAGAGAAAATGTGCTTTACACAGTTGCCTATAAAAAGTGCTCTATGTTATCCAAGCAATTCATACTATAAGCTTCACTCTTATTGTTGTATGCAATTTTTACTATCATGCAAATAAGCTTAGGTAAATAAAACTAATAGATCACCTTAGAAACTTATGCAATTAATGTGAAAATAATTGATGTTTGCAATGTGTCTTCCTTTGGTTTACAATCAATTTTAAAGCTACAGCTGTATAAATTTTCTGTATAAAGGTGTATTTCTTTTTTATGAGTTTATTGCTATGAAAACACCAGTTATTTTGTTACAGCTGGCTGTTTTTATAAGTGTATCACAATTTTCTTTATGCAGAAATGTTCTGACTAGGAGTGGTTATTGACTGTAACTACACAATTAAAATTGTTTGTATGGTATGATATGGCAGGGTTTGTCTGTGTATGTGTGTATCTGGGAGGAATAACTTGTTCATAGTGCACATCGTACCTTCTTGCCACCACTTTGTTCTCCTTTAAAATCACAGGCAGATTTTTTTAATGACCTTCTTAAAATTTGAATTTAGATAACATACTTCAAAAAGAAACCCAGTTTGGTTATGAAAATCATAACCTGTCTTTTCTTGGTTTAAAAACTTGCCTGCCCAACAGAGATAGCAGGATATTATTGAGTCAGAAGGCTATCAGGCATAAACATATTTACAGTTCCTGGCAGTAATGCACTTATAATGGATACAGCTGGTTTTATTTTACACTAGAATTATGCTAACACTGTTCCTTGCACTAATGTATAAACATTAAAAAAATATTAATAGTCATAAATTAAATAGGAACGATGGGCTTTGCCCAGAGCAGTCCCGTTCTAAGCAAGATTATTTTTAATGATCACTAATAAGGTTCTTGATAAAGCCATAACAATTGGTGGCCTCCGAATTTATGCAAGGCTCATGTCTAGGTTGAAGAGCAGTCTGCAGCTAAAAGTTATGGAGTACACACTGTTGTTCTCCTAGGAGAAAAATAGCTCACACCCGCTGTGGTTCTGGATGGGAATTCAGCTTGGTTCTTCTGAAATGACTAAAACTTTGCAAAACTCAACATGAGTTTCAAAAGCACAAATGACTCTTAGCACATTTCTTGGTTTAGTTCGTTAAGTTCATTAGGAAGATACATATTAGGCAGCAAAGTGTCATTCTACACATTTAAAAATGCTGCAGGTTGTCCTTTGTCTCAACGCCCTTGTGGGTTCATTGAGCACCTCTCAGCTGCGGCACCTCTTGGCTGCTCCCAGGACTGTCTTGGAGCTGCACTGTGGCTTGGGCTTGGGACCCAATCCAGTTAAAAGAAAAAGCCTTAGTACCACTCTGGGAAGGAAACAAGCCTTAGGAGGGACACATATATGTAATTTGGCATTGCATTCCAATAAAAAGGCAGTAAAACCATGCTCTTGCTTAACAAACTTGTAGTAGCTATAAAGCTATTGATAGCCCAAAGCTATGTTGGTCACAAAAGGGCAAAATTAAGCCTAGTCCAGGGAAGTCACTGTGCTCATAATTGGATTTCTTCCCTTATTTCAAATGGCACCATTGCATTGTATAGCCATGCAGACAGAGCTAGGACTGATCCCTGTTCAGAGCCAAGGGGCAGGATGTGTAGCCCAGGCAATGCAAGCTGATTTGATGGGCAGGACAATACTGCTGGCACCCTTGGGTACACTTTATAACTAACAATGTGTGCATATACAAGGCAGAAAGGGAAGTGAAGGAAAGACTTTCCTGGAATATACCTCTCTCCACACTAAATGCCTACACACACAGCACCCTGAATACCAGAAACAGGGCAAACTAACAAAAGCATAAGAAGAAATGTTTATAAAGAAGTCTTTGCTATTTTGCAAGCAATTTCTTTTATCATTTTATGGGTGCTGAAGTAGAGGCCATGTGTGCTTGCAGATGGTTATTATAGCTGTTTCTTTTCTGTTATCTTCGTTGTTCTTTCTCCTACTGTAGCTAAGGGTATCTTCCAAATAGTTCAGCCTCTGTAGTGACACATTACCTGCACAGGAGTTCGAATCATTGCCTTTTTGTGTCCCAGTGGGTGGGCTGCTAGTACAGTCTTTTAACATGGCCTAAGTGACCACAAGCATTTTTGTTAAATCTTTAGCAGTGTTTTTAAAGGTGATACAGGTATTAAGGATTCCAGCTTTCCGTGAATGCAACAGATTTGCACTGTTAGGAGTAAAGCTACAACAAGCATATGCCACCTTGACTCATGGAGCAGTTAAGACTACCTAGAAAATTACCTTATGTCCTCTTTTGTTCCTTAAGTTCCTTTTTCTCACCGTCTGGTGGACAAAAAACAAAACCCAAACAAACAAACACACCTTTCCATTTCAGCAAAGATTAAGAAATCAGACTGGTATTCTGTAATGAAGGACAAAAATTGAGACATAAAAACGCTTTTAGTTGGGAAGTTGTTAGTAAAACTCACTGAGTAGGACTTCTCTGAGTGTATGAAGTGACTTAGGGAAAAGTGGGGAAAGATTATTACTAGGAATAGAATTTAAACTGCAAAGAAAGCCAAATGCCTACAAAAGAGAGAACTGAGTGCTGGGAGGGGAAGGCAGCAGTTAGTTTTTGCTTTAAAGCTGAAGTTAAGTATTTACCATGTTTTATGGTGTTTGCCATAAAAGTGGAGTATTTTTACTCCCTGATGATTCCCATTATTCTATATCTAACTGGCAAGATCTGTGTGTATATTCTAGAGTCCCCAGTGTGTGTTTTTCCACGCTGAAAGAAACTCAGGCCTTGGCTTCTGAAAGGTCCGTGGCCTGGGGACAGTCTCAAGCCCCAGTCACATCTGCAAGTTGCTTATAATTATAAAGACTCACTACCCTACAATGCAGGGGTTTAAATTTGTGTTTTGTATCATTACTTTAAATTGGTAAGATGACCCAGCAAAAACTGTCCATGTATAAAATAAATTATTCCACTTATTTTTTTCTTTTCATTGGGAAGGTGCAGCAAATGGAGAAACGAGAAGGTTCCTGCAAACCACTGATTTTGTTGCAGTGATTTACAAAGTCAGTGCTTTGATTGTGTGCTGGAAAGCACCAAATATTACTAAGTTCATTTGCCAAAGCAAATACTCCATATGTTAAGAGCAGTATAAATTAGATATTATAGAGGCTCTACTAGAACATCAACTATTACCAATTCTGCTTAACTTATTGAACTTTTGCTTTGAAGTCAGGTACATTGCAGAGACCAAAGGTATTTTGATTTTTACATAATGATTTATATTGTGCTTTGAATAACAGTCCCTTAGCAAAGCAGGGATATAAATATACTCCCAGGCCTTTTTTTGCACACAGAGGTAATTTAGGTTGGTCTCCTTACGGTGCCTTGCATCCACACAGTCTTTTACTACAACAAATGAGCTAATAATTCAAACTGCAATAAGTGATCCTCCTTGGAGCAGGAGTAGTGCTACTTGGCAGTGAGTTTGTTTGCTTTCAGGTTCATACGGCAGCCTTCCCACCCGCTCTGCTGCTGGCAGCCCTCCCACTATCTCACACTGTATTGTTTCCTTTTGGCCTGACCCAGGCACTCTTCCTGCTCCAGGTCATCTTGGCCAAATGTCACCTCTCCTGGTTATATGCCAGCACTCAGGTGTTTGTGCCACGGTTTAATGTGAGGCAGCAAGGAGTGTATGTGTCTGATGTCACCTACCCTTTGTCATTCATGCTGTGAGCCCTACTGAGCTGCTGAATAAGCCACTTGCATTGGAAAGAGAGTGACAACCGGAGCAACACCCCCGGGGAGACAGGTTGCTTCTGAGCTGGTGGTGTAGAGGGGGCAAGGGGACGTCCATTCCAGAGGGGAGAAAGAAGGAAGGTGCCAGAGAAAGATGAAAGAATCAGAAAGGTCACAATAGGGATTGTGATGGGGATCAAGCCTTTTTGCAAGGCATGCTATGGCAATACTTGAAGTACTACAGAGTACTGCCAAGACTCCATGGAAAATGCACAGTTGTCTCTAGTTGTGGGATTTGCCCTGTCAGGCAATATCTAGTTTAACACAAAAACCTCCTCAGCTGTCCATGGCAAGAGAGGTCCCCTATCCGTTTGTCCTCTGGTACCGTCCCTGTGCGTAAGATGTGCAGGATTCTTTTTGTCAGCTGCTGACATGTTACCATGGCAGATGCAGCTGGGACTCTCTTTCTAGGTTACTTGCTTACCCATACAATGTGCTAAAGTAGTATCCAGGCTGTAAACCCTCTCATTTTCTTCCAGGATCCCATCCAAACACAAGCAGTATGTTTGCAGCTTCAAACCTACCTTTTGGAGCTGTCTCCTACAGTGCTCCTTCTCCTCGGACCAGATGTGCCGCAGCAGATGTGTTGTATAGCTCAGATGTTTATCACAGTGCAAGAAAACAGAAAAACCATGCCCTTTGTGGGTGCAGAGATGTATAAAGCACACACAGTTCAGAAGTTTTAGAGCAAGTAAGTTGCCCCAAGAGGCTTCAGAGAGAGATTTCATGCTGCTGTAGTCGTTTCAAAACATCAGATTGGAAATTATTGGGGCCAGAAAAGTTCACGTACAATCCTACTATATTTGCAGAGGACCTTCTCCCAGAACACAATTTGAAACGAAGGGCACTCTGTTTTGTTATTTGCATTACAAAATAAACATTCTTTGCAGTACAAACCTTGTTGCTCTTCCACATTTACAATTTAAGCAGGACACTGTCCTGATAAGGAGCAGCACTGCCTCAGCTATGTGTCCCACATATGTGCCCCACCTCCAGGGGGTTTCCCTGAACGGGGCATGCCCCAAAACAGCTTAACTCTGCTTCACTCTCCCATCATCAGCCTTAATATGGCCTTTCATCTGCAGTCAACATTTTCACCTGGGGAAAACAATTTAGAAAACAACTTACCTTAGGGCAAACCAGGGCAGGGAAAGGTAAACTAGGCTGTCTTTTCACAAGTGAAGGAAAAGTGATGCTTTATCAGCATGGCAGCTTGCTCTGTGACACAAGTAGAGGTGGTGTTGTTGGCTTGCTTTAGTAGGAAAAATGCTATATCCCCAACCTAAAAAGGATTTAATATCAGCTGAGAGAGTGAAGGAGACGGAAAAGGAGGAAAAGGGGGTGAGAAAAACGATCTAGATAAAATCTAATTGGGGGCAGTCATCCCTAGAGATGACTGGAGAATTGTAAGAGTAGTTTAAATTGAAGGAAATCTGAGTTAACCACAAGGAAAAACTAAGTGAGGACCACTTTGTGGTTCACACACTGGGTGTCCTGTGAAAATGCAGAAAGAGTGAGCACAGTAACAGAGTTGTTTCAGAGGAAAGATTAAGTAGAAAAGGCTTGTAAAAAGTTACCTGAGCTTGTTTCTTCAACAAATACCTGCACAGCCATAAGTGATGCATGGAAGGTGAATACAGAAAGAAAATTCAAAACTTCCTGTAACACAACTAGACACAAAGTTTGAAATGATCAACTAGCAGGATAAAAATCAGTAAAAGGAAGCATTTTTCTGCACATCTAACAGCTGAATTCACTGCTATACACATCCCTTCATACCAAAAAGCACAAATGGCTTTTAAAAAGTGCAAAGAATTTGTGAAAATAAAGGATTGATCTGATCTTCTTTTAAAGAGCCAAGGACTGTTTTCCACTCTTATACTGGACAAGTGGAAACCTAGTGATGGCATCCATGTGAACAGTGTTCAGCATCCAGCCAGTTGCTTTGAGTCCTCCATAGTCACAAGTGCGACAAATGTGAGTGGGCTGAAATTTGCTCTTTTCTTGATCAGGTATGCTAAATGCAGTTTGTGTATTTTATTCCCCATATTGTTCATAACCAGATTTTTTAAAAACTGATTTGAATCATTTCATTGAGGAGTAGGTCACCTCATATTTACAAAACATTCCCTCCCACAGCTGCCAGCATAAAGTTTTATACTCAAATCATTTTGGTCATTGCCATGGTACCAGTAGAGTTGCTGTTCACAACTGTACTCCAACTGCAGCAAGAGTAAAGTAGGGCTCCTTTGACCCCATTTGCCTACAAAACTGGGCCATTTTTTATCACTTGGTACCATCTTTCTTTCAGCCTTCCCTGTGCACATCCCACTTTCATTCAGGTTTAGCTGACCTGTTCCTTTCTCTTCTTCAAAAAGCCCCAAGGAAAGGTTCACACAAGATTTTTTTTAAAAAAGTATATATTTACATCATCCATTGCTCTCAAGCTTTTTAAGGATGCGCTACAGGATGGCTGGGAGAAGAATCAGAGGGATGTACTGGTTTGATTCCAGTCTCCTTCAGTTCTCAGAGGGCTTTCTGGAACACACTCTGGGTGATGGGGTGGTCACTGCTGGGGTACCTCCCCAGGGCACCACGCAGCCCATGAGCCTGACACTGCTTGCAAACACAGTTGGACAGAAGGAGTGCTGTGGGAAAGCAGATCAAAGCAATGTGATTGCATTTCACGTTTGATGCAGCTCATTCCTGAAGCCGGGGTGAATTGCCTAATCCAAGGTATCATTTCTGTGCAGGCAGACCCTTGGGCTGGCATTGTGTCCCTTGGAGCACTGCTCCAGTGCAGCATCTGCCACCATCTGCCGTAGGGCTTGGCTTCAGATTGCCCTCCTCCTTTCCACCTCCTTTTGGGAGATGCTTTGCACAAACTTTGAAGGCCAAAACTCGGGCTGTTTCAGGCCCTTCAGGGCATTTATTCCCCTCCCACTTCCTCCATTACTTGATCTTTGATTCACACTCCTGACCTTCAAACATTCAAAGGGGCATATTTCCAGTGATTTAGCTTCAAATTCACTTGCTATTATTTTTGGAAATATAAGTCTATCTGCTTACCCGTTGTCTCTCCTGTTTAATCAATATGTCAGCTGTTGATCACAACCTCTGCCAGCCAGCCAGTAGATGGGACAATTATTCTCACAAGGACTTTCAAGTCCAGAGTTTTAACCCACAGGGTCTAGCATGGAGCAGCTGCAAGGGCTCTGAGTAGCAGCTGCCCCTTTTTTACTGCAGCTGCTGAGCTGCTCTCCTGATGGTCTCTGGCTACTTTGCTAGGGCAAAGGGAAAACTACTTTGTTTTCTAAATATCATAGTATAAAAGCTTAGTTCGCTGCTGCTGTAGTAAAGGAGGTGAAATGCTATGGTCAGCTCCCACCCAGCACGGTCAAGATGCAGATTAGTCTGGGGCAGTTCCTTCTACCTTGTACCCAGCCAGAGAATGAGTGAGAGGCACAGGACACAACAGGAAAGCACTTCCTGGCCTTATATTCACAGAGCACTGAGACAGGGGATAAAAATATTTAATTTAAGGCCATATTGCCCCACTCCTCCTTGATTTTGCTGTAAGCACTGGTCATCAGTATCAAACCATCTGTACTGCCAGAGCGGAGGGATATAAAGTTATAGCTGCAAAGTGTTACTGCTGCTAGTAAGAAGTTATGTGCCACATGCAAGTCAATCAGCTATAACTGCAGTTCTCTGCCTGGACACGTGGTCTTTTATCCCCTCCTTCAGCACCAGCATCTGGCAGGGTAGGCAGGAGGGCATTCCCCACTTCAAGGAAATTTCCTCCTTCTGCTGATTTCTCCTTCCTGGGTTCTGCCAGAGCCCAGTTCATGTGGTTCATTAAGGTAATGCAAGACACAAAGTGAATTCATATCCACACGCCCAGTCCTTTCACAACACCTCAAAGTGAGTTGTAGGGCTGGCTGTAGGGTCAGGAAATGGTTTCAGAGGATTTGTGCTGACTTTTTTCAAATGTTCTATCCAGCTGTGTAATCAGCTCTTACATCAAGGCACCTTGATGACCCGCACAGGGATCCCTTCCAGCAGGCAGCTAAGAGGGCCCTTCAGCGCAGAGCAATGATCCAGTCTGCTGGGTCTGTGTAACTGTGTGTTAATGGCCCGCCACTGAAAGCGCCCTAAGAGAACAGCGTCAGAGGCAAGTAAGGAACAGTACAGGGCAGAACGCATGTGAGTGGGAAGGACTGCCTTGATACTGAAAAAATGGAAGAAATAATAAAAACAGGAAGGAAAATAAAGAAATAAAAGACAAACAGATGACAGAAATGCACATTAATATCAGTAAAATATCTCACCCCTCATCTCTACTAATCTTATTCCAGTATTTCCTCTCATGTCTTACACAGTCCTACCAGTTTTACACTTAGATAAAAAGAAGCAAACAGAAGCTATTTCTTTCTCTGTGGACTGTTTTAAACTTTGATGGACTTGGATTCTTCTAAGTTCTCTTTTATTATTATTCTTTCTTTTGGGTGCATACACATGATGTTTATCTCATCCACGTACGGGAAGAGGGGGAGGAATGGGTAGGCTTGACTTGTGCTAACTGTTGACAACAGTTGTTTAATTTTTTGCAACGTGCACCCAAGTATCATGAGACTGAGTAAAATATAAATAAATATGGTCTTTGGAAACCCCATATATCTTTATGGCCTACAATACCTTCAAATCATGGGAAAACACATGTTTATTTGTTTGTTTGTTTTAAAAAAGATTTTGGTGGCAATGCTACCTCCCATTGCTGTAAACAAGGTCAGGAGGCCAAAATTAGTCTGTCCCATTTTGCACAAAATAATCAACAACTTAAGATGTTTTTGCAATAATCAGAAAATTATTGACCGGTGTCAACACCCCCTTTCTGATAAACTGTTGAAATGTTAATATTCTTGGCAAAATTGTTTTTGCTCTAATTACTGTATCCATCTGCTCTATAAGATTGATTATACTGTGAGAATGTTTGTTCTCTTGTCTCCTGCAATGATGGGCCTCTCCTTGGCGCAGAAATAGTCCTGCCTCATCTTTGCACAGAGATGAACGTGCAGCAGAAATCAAACCAGCACTCAGCTCCTGTGAAGCTGAATCATAATTCCTTGAAGGAGTTAATACAGTGGATATCAAGCGCCTCTTGGAGGGACCAGCCCTTGGACAGCTATTGCCCTGGCCCAGAGGAAAAGAGCTGGCTTTCACCCAGCATGGGTGCCAGTGACCAGGAAGGCCACCAAAAACCTGGGAGCCCACAAATGCTGGCATATCCGCAGTGTTCCTGATTCAGCTGAGGAGAAGTTTGGCTACTTGGCAGTGCCCCCTCTGCAACAGCTCCTTGGCAATGAGCAGCCAAGCTGTCTGAGGAGCAAAGCATTTCCTGTCCTATCTTCCATCAGCACCTGCAAAGGCTAATGTTACCTGGATTGGATTGGCTATTTCTGGAGCCAACGCGTAATATATGTGCTAACTGTGGCACATGCCAATAAAGACCCAGTAAAAGTAATGTCAAGTATTCATCATTATTAAATCTGATTAAAATAAAACAAGCCACAACAAAACCCCCCTACGTTTTCTTATTTAAAAAAAAACAAAATACAAAGCCAGTGGAAAAATAATTCCTTTATTAGAAGAATCTGATTTCCCATGGGTAGTATGGGAGAAATTAAAAATTGCATTTGATTTTGTACTAGTATTTCAAAATACACGGACAAAGAAGTCATGCAAACCCAAAAAAATTATTTTCTTTGAGCATTCTTGCACAGAACCTGAACATTTTCATTGGAAGGTGATGCCTTTCTCACACACATGAAATAAAATTCAGCAAAAGCATTTCTTTCAGAAATATAATTTTCAGTTAAAAAAAAAAAAGCAGCTACTATTTTCCAGACAGTGAACTGTGTAGTCACGTCTAAAGCATTTGAAAGCCACTGATACTCGGGCTGAGATTGCTTTCAGGTCTTTCATTTTAAAAAAGATTTAGGGTCTTTGTAAAAATCTTCCAAGTTCTTGACTCCGTAGGGTGTACTCAATGCATATGATTATGCTTGCAGAAAGAAGCTTTAGGGCTAGAAATTTCCCAAAAGGAAGAAGGACTTTCTAGATATTGGAGGGATGGTTTTTTCACAGTTTTCAATTCACGATGTATGAGTACATGTAGCTTTTCTGGAACTGGAATTGCAACACAGCCTGAAGAGCATCTGCATTCATTTGCACCTTTGTGTTAATCCTTCATTTGTGCCAGCAGGGAGCATTAAGTTGTACTCAACTAATACAGGCTGCTTCCAGCGTCTCAGCTGCTGTACCATGCAAGAACACTTTCAGAACAGTTTAACAGAGAAGGGGGAGAAGACTAAGAAAAAAGCTGCTACCAGATTTATTGGAGCTGGTATGGGAGAATGAGGGTTTTAAGTGAAATTCCTTCTCAGAAGAAGATGATGTATGCCCACTTCCTTAATGTGCTGTTACACTGCTTAGCAATTATATTTTTTTACACTTGAGAAATATTTCAGTGAGAACAGGGTGACTGTAGTCCAGCCTTTACATAACACCTCTCCTGTCTTCTTCTGGCCTTACCTTCTCTTCCCATTTCTCACAGCAGTTTCCAGCCTTAAGAGCCAGCACAATGCCATATCATTCCTTCCATTGCATGACCAGGAGAAATGCAGGAAGATGTCCTAGAGGAGAACTGTAGTAGAAGTTTCTGCAGACTTCTTGCTTCAAATGGGGTTTCTCAGGCCTGGCATCAAGCACCTGAGACTTCTATTCTGCCAGGACTCCCTCATGTCTTTGTGTCTGGCGACCACCATTTGAAGGACTTCCCACCTGGAAAACACAGGTTTGGGCTGTTGTGAAAGCTGAGGAGTAAGAAGATTCCTTTCAAAATGAGCAAAGTTTTAGTCAGGTACCTGGCAGATACAAGTCTGAGGTAGCTTATACTGAAATCAAAAGGGATTTCTAATCAAAATTTAAGCTGACAGCTACTTTTAAATTATTTTTTAAAAATACTTTTTCAAGGTGTTTTTCATCATACATATGTTTAAGCCCCAAAAAGGACAGATATGATTCTGGCAAACATCATGGTAAATATATCACAGAAAGTTTTGGCATGAAAATCTCAGAGAGGAGAAGGACTGAAATTTACAGTCCTTACCTAGAACAAATACAAATACCTCAGAAAAGGACCCTGGCAACAGTGAAGACTACACACTCCACAAAGAGCCACTGGGAAATCCAGAAGTTCAGAGATAAATGAGGGGGTTTCTAAACATTAACCACTACAGTTACTCTTTGTGCAGGGACCTGAGCACTTTCTCATCCTTCCCTGCACAAAATACACAGAGAATTGCAGCGACTGAATTAGGCTTGATAATTTCCTGTCTGCCTGCAGACTCAGACTGACATCCTGACTCTGTCCTACACTGGAGGGCTATTTTAAAAGCTGCCTTTACAGGCGCACTGGATGCAATGCAGTCTTATTTTTAAATGAAATCTTTGATTATGGAGAGCAAACCCATGGCTAGGGAAGCATGCTACAGAATCACAGTCTGTGGGGGACCATGCTTATCGCAGCAAAATCGCCTTCTCAGTGTTCAGCATTGCTGCCGTGTCATGTTACAGTAATAACTGCAGATGAAGAGCTTTTAATTCATTGATAAAAGCAGAAGGCTGGAGTAGCTGGCTAGCTGTAATGAAGCTTATTATTCTGCAGCTAATTTGCCGATTATGTTAGAGTTTTATTTCTGAGCACTTGTACCAGAAGACAGCGTTATCAACATAACATCTAAACATAGAAGGTCCTGGGAAGAATGTTAATGAGCTGTCACCTATCTCAGCAAAGGTCCCCATTATTAATAGTGAGTATCCTAAGTATAGATCAGAAACGCTCCTTGAAGAGTGTGCAACCTGTGTGAAATATGATTGCTCATTTGGAACATAACCAGAAAGTAATGGCAAAGTAATTTTAAAAAATTGTGGTTTCTTTAATGCTAGTAAGTGAACGAGGGCTCAGATGAAGCACCCTGGTCTGGCAGTAGGATTCTCACACACCCCAGCAGCCCCAGCTGGGGACTTACCCTGGGAAAAAAGCTGCTTATAAAGGAGAACTCTCTAGTTCCCTATCTTCTACTTTCTTTAACTCATGTGTTTCCTTTTCCTTACTCTCTGGAGGACAGGAGGCCTTGAAGACTACTGAAACACAGGAACTCATCCTTCTTCTTACTTCTACCACTGAGATCCTCCAAAAGCCTGAAAGAGGATAACAGCATATCTATTTTTGTGCTGGGGAATAAAAGCGATCTCATGATAGATGCACAGGGAAAGGATATGGCATCTGGGTATCCACCCATCACCAAGACCCAAGAAGACCTTTAGTCAATCACGTACAATCATGGCATCTTCCCAGAAATACTTAGACAGGTTTTTGTTCTTCTAAAATTCCTTCAAAATCTCACTGAGAAAAAGAATTCTTCTATGTCCTCTGGCTTTGCTATGGCTGGTCTCCCACCATTCCCAGACACACAGGTCCAGTTCCTTCTGTGTGCTCAGCAGAACATAACATTATGTTAAAGCAGCATCTCCTTGGACCACCTCCTTTCAGGAAAAAACATCACCACTGAGATTCCTCGGGCCTTAGACGTGAGGAAGAGCAAGAAGTGCTTTAGCTGTTTGGAAGTTTTGGAAATATGTCTACTCGTCGCTAAGCTGATGAGAAAGTCATATATTGAGTTAGACTTTGGCAGGTTCAAGCTAGACCAAAGCACAGCAGAGATTGCTGTAGGATATACTTTGAGTTTGTATGTAACAATGTTGTATTTCAGAGAGGTTATTTATCCTAATCCACAGAAGCCCATAATTGCTTTGCAAGCTCACTGTCTGTTCAAGGGAATTACAGACCTGAGAGTTTCTCTCCTGTGTTGTGTCCAGCCAGAAAAATTGATCTTCTTCCTCTAAGGAAAAAAAAAAAAGAAAAAAAGAAATTGCAAAACCCCTCTAATTTTCTTTAAAACACAATACTCAGCAGCAGGTACAGTCTCTTTCTCTATCTTATTCATTTAAATATTGCTGTCAAAAAACTTACTGTCATTTCCTAGTGGCAGTGTGCTCTGGTTGTTAAAATCAGTTTAAAATTGTACTTCATGACTGATTTGTAAAAGCATCAATTGCTGGAAATATTAATGTCTAACTGATACAGCTGACATCAGATAATCATCCTCTGTCCCCGCAGAGAAAGCTGTGGCAGGCCAAGGGTGAGCGTGGGTCATCCTGTGGGCTTGCCATCCCACTGCCTACCTCAGAGGAGCTGTGCACAGGAGTGACATGGCCATGGGGGCTGGATGACAGGGGGGTCCATGCCTGATCTTGCCCTTCCTCTTGGGCAGCTGGCCTTTGGCATGTTAGGGGCCACCTGGATCCAGGAGCAAGACTAAAGAGAGAGAGTCGTGAGATTTACTTAAATCTGACCCTTGCTTTTTTCCAGAAAGGGACATTTGGGGGTCAATTCCACTCTAAACTGTGCTGCCTGTGCTCCAGCACATGCTGATTAGCCATGAAACACCAGGCTGCCAAGCCGAGCAGGCACACTGCATGCCAAGCAGCTTTCCAGGGTGATGCCTGAGCTGCATGACCCCAATCCCATGCCCGGGTGCAGAGTTCCTGCATCCCAGAGCAGGACAGTGTCCACACACCCACAGAGGGGAGATCCTTACAACTCTGGGTGGTGGGGGTCTGACACATGCGATCCACAGTCTTCACAGAAGGGAAAGAAATAGTTTGTAAAAGAGCTGAGGAGATGGACAGCAATGGCAAATTCCTTTTCCCGAGCAAATGTCAATGAACCAGCACGACCTCCTGTGCACATAAGATATTTTGTCTATTAGAGACCAATCCACGTAGCTACAGGCAATCTAGACTCCTTAGGGAAACAGAAGGTTGCCTACTTAGACTTATTAGGATGGGAAATGGCTGAGCAGCTGGATGAACAGGCAAAAATAAACTACCTGATATTCTTCCAAGAGCTATACAGACACCCTCCCCATTTCTCTCCAGTCCTCTTGGCTTTGCAAAGCCAAAGGGATTTAGATGCTTAACATTCAGGACTTAGAAACCCAAATCATCGAAATGTAAACAGGCCGCTTTGAAAATCTGTCTTAGGAGACCGTACCACTGATTTTCCATTAGACTTTCAAAAACAGATGTGCTTGGGTCTGGCAAGGGCAAGTGTAATTGCCAAGACATTTGGAAGATGTTTGCATTCACAATGGCCTGGCATGTGGACAGCAATGTAGAATATAGGACTCACCCCCAAAACCTGGTAAGATCCAGGTAGATCACAAAACTCTTCCTAATAAGATCTAATTCAGTAAGGAAAAGATGTCTACTGCTTACATGACAGAACTCTAGACAGAACATCAGACATCAAACTGCAGCTAATGGAAGAGTCATCATTCTGTCATGTGCTATTCAACCATGACAAAAATTTAAGGAATTATAGGAACAGCTCACATTACTGTGTAGTTAATCTTTTATGTGGTTTTTTTCATCAAAACATTTTTTCAACAAACCACTCTTTGGTATTGATGGCTGTGTGTAGAGCTTTTTTCCTAGAACAGTTGCAAATGTTTTGTGACAAATGGTTATGTAGGAATAGTTCAAATAGTTCATTCTTTTAACTGTGCATTACCTTGAACTCATGTCACACCAACTCAGTGGAACCAGTGTATTGATTTCTTTTTCAATCTTTTCAATGATTTTTTTTCTTGAAAGAAAGAAATACACTGTCACTTACTGGGCATCTTTATATTGGTTATATTTTGCAGGCTGAGAAAAACTCTATTTAATTGTCAATCCATGCCTAAAATCTCTTATTCTGTGGTCCTTGAGCATGGAGGCCAACATTTTCCAACAGACTGTGTAATGTTAGGCATTTGAATCCATATCTATACACGTAAATAAAGTTAGTCCTGCTTTTCAGAGGACTCTCAGATCCCATCAGTGGGAGTTTTTATGGACAGAAGACTGAATAAGCATTGCAGGATTTAATTAGTACTATTACCCAAAGGAGTGCTTTAAAGATGGCTATATCAGAGGACACTGATACAGTTCAGCAGATAACTGTGGTTTGGGGTTTTTTCTGTGTATAAGCTTTCAGTGATGCTTAAGAGAGGAGAATATTGTTCCTTAAAAATTAAGTTCAGCTACGTACTGCTGGAAGTAGTATTTATTTGATTAACATGTCATGTATTAAGGATGTCAGTAGTCAGAAAAGGGAAGCATAGAAAACCAGAGTCTGAGAAAGAAAACTGTCTCTTCAGAGCTATGCTCAACTGCTGACTTAGTACAAGAACAATCAAGGACAGTTAAAGACACCTTTAGGAGTAACACAAAACACAAACCCACACAGCTTCTCAAAAGAAATAGCACTCATCACACATATCCTTGAAAAAGGAGGAAGTCCAAAGTCAAAAACCACCATAAAATTTACGACCATCTTCAGCTGGTGCCTCAGCCAGTGTAAATCAGTGTAGCTCTGCTTGTTTGGAGGGAGTGACACTGATTTACACTGCCTGTATTGGACTGCTGTGCAAATGTGCTTCTTACATACCTAAAGAAAGAAAAAAATTGTGAAAAATAAGGTTTCTAAATCTATAGTAGAAAATAAGCCAGGAAATCTGGACCTATATTTCCTATAGGAACACAGGTATTTTACTGCTTAACAGCATCATAATAAAAGTAAAGTTTCAATTTAGAAGGTATCACAATGACAATTTAAAATATTTGTGTACAGAATTAAATTGCATGCACATATATTGCTGTGATGGTTTGGCATATCTGTCTTTACGGAACCAATGAGTTCAGCTGGACATTATGAACTCAGCTTACAGTCTTGATGTTGCTACATTCTTGGTTTTTACTGTATTATATATTTACTTGTAGTGAGACTATGAAGCCTGAGGCCTGGATGTCTGTCTGTGAATAGGTCAGATATTATATTGCTCATAAACTGAATAAAATAAATATACTGAACAGACCAGCCCTAAAAAATAGTAGGATGGGTTCAGCCCAGCTTTATGTAGAATAAGGTTTGGTGCAGTGGGTTTTATTTTCTCAGGAATAAAAGACAAAGATAAGACATGTAGAATCATCACTTTAAAAGAATTCATGTAAGGGTAAAGAACAAAAAAAGAATGACTATGTGTAATTTCATGCTCAAGAAAAGAAAGTTGAGCTTAAAAAAATTAAGAAGATGTTACAAAAAGGAATCTTTTAGTGTCCCAAAAGGACATCACTCAAAATCCAAAGGCCTGTCAGGAGAAATGCAAGAAGAACAGCTGAATTAATTTTGCAGTGAATTCAGTCATTTTTGTCGTGACCATAATAAAGAGAGCTATACTTGGGAAACATTCTGCAAAGTGTACAGCTTATTTATTTAGACAAGTAATTCTTTGTGAAAGGCTACCCTGGGAAAAAAGAGTGCAGCAAAAGTCTTTGGAGGGGGCACTTGAGGTCTTTGTGGTGATTCCATTAGAGTGGGCTCTTGCAGGGGGCAGTGGAAGAGCAGGGAAGGGAGGGTCTCTGCTGGGGAGAGGCAGGGACAGGGCATGGGGAAGGCAGGGGGCTGCCCACAGAGGAGCTGCTTGCCCTACAGACCAGGGCATCTGTCCAGCACCAAAATCTCTGAAGTGACCTTCTAAGACCAGGTACAGTGTGAGGACCCCCAGAGCTGCTTCTCTTTGAGACCTCCAGCCACATTCAGAGAGGGCTTGAGCTGATCTAAAGTCCTTCTCTAATTCTGCTAAATCTTACACCTTATGGGTAGCTGAGCCAGTGGGATCATTTCTCAGTTCCTACAGATTTAGTCATTTAGTCATATTCATTTCACACACCTCTCACATTACAGCCCTGCTTTTCATCAGGTCTGAATTTGTCTGGATGTACAAGCCCCTCTCCATGCACTGAGTTCATAATAGAGAAGGAAAGGAAGAAAAACAGCCAACAGAAGAATACACAAGGTTTATGCTGAAAATTTTGATCGGTTCTGCTTACGTTTTCAACTTTTTCTAAGGTTTTGGGAATTGGACTAGAATGAAGTGCCTCACGCAGGATAAAGTATGGAAGGCAAGGAGAGTCTGGTTAAAAATGAGGTAACCAATCTGAGAAGAAAGTGGTTGAATGGGAACTAAGATGAAAAAGAAATTCCTGATTCTGGCATAAATGTCCCTTTGGCATGCTGCGAAAAACTTCTGAAAAAGTGAGTAGGTAGTGCAGCCGTAACTGGTGACTGCAGCGGCAGTGCACATGTATAAGAGACAGATGAATGATTTAGTAGATAAATGGCAAAACAGGTGACATGACTTCTGATTCTGACTTATGGAAATTGATACCTCTGCTGAAGTACAACCTGTTCTCCAAATCCTGACATTAAGACGAATAGCAGCCAAAAGGCAACCCCATCAGTTGATATTTGCGAGAGCTCAAATATTGATTGCACTACTTATTAATGAGTTTCATTCATAATAAATACATGGTATGTTTGCACAGAGGAGGTGTTTTCTAGGGGAGGCATTACATGCTGTATTAAACAATGAATAATTTCTTAATCTTAAATGTGAGTAAACAGCAGGATAGTAAGTGTCATGGTTATAGGCAATTTCAGAAAGGTGCAAGTGTAGCAAGTGCTCCAGCACACCTGATGAGGCACCTCTCATTCCAAATGAAGATTTCTTTGATATCAATCACTATGTGATATGTTATGAGCTAGAAATCACTGTCCTAGGTTGTAACAGATAAAGAGTTGCCTTTTAAAGTTCTAAATTTCATGTTGTTTCATTACTGTATTTATTATGGCAATTTTCTGTGTTGTCCTTTTAGAGCTTCTCCTGCCTTAATTATAATTACTTCTACAATATCTGGTCTTGGCCAACCCCCCATTTTTTTATTCTCCATGTAGATCAATTTCAAAGAAAGTGTTTCCTTTATAAGACAGACGACACATTTGAAATTCAGAGAAAATAATGTATCATAAAACCTACACAGAATGGACTTTTTAAAAATGGATGTTCAACATTGCCTTTCATAATGGCTATATTCCCCAAGTTGCTGGTCAAGTTGCCATTTACTGTAATGAAACAGAAGATGAGGTCTTGTGTTTAGGAACTAAAACTCCAGCGCCCTCAGCATTCACTCTTTCTTTTCCCCTCTGTATTCTTCACTACAGTTCCTAGGTGTTAAATTTCTATGATCACCTTTTGGTATAAGAGGCAAAATAGGTGAGTTTGGTTAGCAGAACATCCAACCAACAGTAAAAATGATCACTGTTTTATACAAAATGTGCAGTTTTTCTTGCACAAATATTCTTTCAGAATACAGATCATTACAACTGGGCTACTTGAAAAATTTAATGTAAAACTACTGTGGAATGTTTTCTTTCCTTCACAGCTAATACCCACAAGCCTCTGTTTGCATAGGTCTCCAGGAGTTCATTCCAAGACTCCCTGAAGGAAAAGGAAACTCAGTAAACATGGACATATCTATACTGTCCTGCCAGCTCAGTGCTCCAGCTCAGACTCTTCACTGGCCCAGCCTGCCTATGTCCTTGGCTGAGACAAGCCACCCTTGTGCCTGGGGAAACCCCACCCCTGGAGAGGACAGAATATTTGGCTTAGCTGCCACATGAGCCATGGTCATGCAGAGGGGCAGGTACAGCTCTTTCAACTCACACCAAGAAGCAGCTCCTGTCTGCAGACAGGCACAGCCACGAGTACAGAGCTCAGCAGAGCTGATCTGCTGTGGGAGAAAGACTCATATATGAACATTTGTGTATAAAGGAACAAACAGACAAAACTCTTCCAAGGTTTGATATGATTCACAGAACGAACAGCAGACTGGTAAAGTATTTGCATAATGACTGTAATAATGTTTCAACCTTTTACCTTCACTGTAGGCACCAAATTTCCCATGAATGCTCACAAGCAAGATTGTTCTCAAGAGGAACAGACAGCAACTCTCACACTTGTGCCTGGAGCACTGTCTAGGTCTTGGACACACAAGTATTGGGCTGTATCTGCAAAGTGGCATCTTCAAAGTTACATCATTGGCTCCAGTGCAGATCCACTAAGACCCCAAACTCTTTTATTAGCTTCTTGACTGTGGTTGCAGCCTCTTGGATAGGAGGAGCATCACTTATTTTTGAAGAACAACATATGGCACTTAGAATCCAGTGGTTGCCAGCTTGTGATGTAATTAGCCATGATCTCTGAACATCTGCACTCATCAGTTAGCCTTTAAGTTGGTGATCTATTGTTGTACATCAGAATTGAGATTACTCTTTCTTTGGGCATGCTTCCTTCAAGAATGCTTAATATCTTTAGTTAGAGTTCTTAGCTTCAAAACCCTGTGAGTACTCTGTAGGCAGAAATCCTATTACAGATTATCACCTCGTCACACTTGAAAAGTTCTCCTGAGACTGGAAAAAAGGGACTGCTTAAAAGGCACTGTAGGACAGTGAAGGACCACAATACATGATGGTATTGTCAAAACAGAAATGCTCTCCTCAGAATAACAATGTTTACTAAATCATATTTGTAGCATCATACTGTCAGACTTACTGTCATGCATATGCATGAGGTAAGTCCAGTAGATTTGTAATAGGAAAAATGGAGTTTAAAGATACTAGTCAGAAGAGCCAAGAGGATGGAAATATTTTTAAATTTTGCTAGAGCTTTTCATTGGAATTAGAATTTTCATTCGAATTTGTAATGTCAAAGAGTGACAGCCTTACAAGGTGAGCAAAGAAGAACCATTTATGCAATGTTTGTTTCTTTCTCTCTGAATTGCAAAGCCAAATTAACCTAGTATTTGTGACCAGTTATAACCTTGGATTGCCAGATGGATTAAAAGAGACAGTAAGGCAAGAGAGAGAAACTATTAGTTAAACAAGTAATCTCATTGAAGCCATATGGGCTGTTTAGGATTAGGATTATTCATAGAAGAAGGGACTTAAGAAGACTTTCAGAAAGTCCATTATCTTTGATAGCAAAGTTACACTGGGCAATGGGAACTATCTGGAAGAGAAATGATGATGGAAGAAAATTGAAAAGAAAGAAAAGAATTTGAAAAGAAGGAAAAAACCCCCCAGAAATAAAAATTACATCTAAAATAAAATCAAACAATAAATAAATTGATACATAGTTTCCCTAGATGTCTAGAAAATAGTATTAATTAATCCTGGGGCAACAGAAGGAGAAAGGAAAAAGTTACTGTCATGAATGCTGGGCATTCAGCAATAAGTCACTTTTTTTCTAGCTCTGTATTCGTAGTACTCATGTACATAACTGTAGGACTTCTAACACATGTCAAGGACATTGTTAATATTTGACATTGTCAAGCTTAGTGCAAATAATAGTCCAGCTTCTCAGTAAATAGAAGAAGGCTACCATGTGGCCTATATTGAATTATCTCAATGCAAGTTGAAGAGTTCCTGTCCCGCTACATTCCCAGACAGAGATTCTCTGCCGCTCCTGCAAGGTAACTAACATACAGTGAATTTTGCATTGAAGCTTTATTCCCTGGCTAAACACGCCACCTAAGCATTCCCCGAATGTTACACACCAGACAATGTACCTGGAAGAGAAACAGATACATTCAAAACAGCCCAAATACAGCCTGGTGCAGACTGAGCTGGATGAACTTTCAGCACAGTCAATCCTCTTGGTTTGCCCCACAGTCATTAGGTCTTTCTAGGGAATCCCAAGCAAGATTATCTTTCATCACCACATTACACCACCCCTAACAGGTTTAAAGTCTCATCCTGGTTCATGGTGGAAGCTCATTATGAGGCATGAATCCTGCATACTGTCTAGTATCAAGATCAAATCCTTCCATATGTGAAGGATGAAAAATTCTTCCTTTCTGAGAAGTTTTTTCTGGAGCAAGCAAGTTCCTTCAGGTGAAGAAATAGTTGAGCCATGTAATGAGTCCCTGCAAAGTGTCATTCAGCTGAAATCAGGGTAAGATAACCTCAAATGACAAGCAAGAAGAGAATGTTTATTTTCCCTGATTTGCAGTGGATTTGCTATACTTGGCTGTGACACAAAGAATTGAGCTCTGACGAGCATTGCAAGAAGAGAAGATGATTGTTTCACCAGCTTGAAAGAGAAGGGAATCTGGGGAATTCATTCTTATTTATATTATTGCAAATATCTTTTGTTTTTTGGCCTGAGGAAAAAAAAAAGACTAAAGGGCATTTAAAGCCTGCACTTTTTTTTCTGCAGCATTTTCGTCAGCTGATGCAAAGCTGGCCAATTTATTGCTCTGACTGACAGCAGCTGATCAAGTGTTCCCACAGCCACTATCATAGTGTGAAACATTGGGTTCAAAATGGTGATGGGTTCATTTGCTGTAATTCTATATGGGACAGAGCCCAAAACCAGGATCCCAGTTCCCTTGAACTCGAGCTGTTCAAAATTCAGATCTATATCAAAATCTTACTGCTCAGGCCCATCACTACTTAATTTACCAAGGCTGTCACTGGCACAGCTCTTCATTCTGGCTGTCTTCACTATCCCTCACATGGCAGCCACAATAAATTATGCAGCTGGGAATGCAACAGCATGCAAAGCAATTGACCTGTGCAAGGATAGTGATATCTCTCATGTGGCTTTGCTGTAGCCCCATGCTGGGCAGGGCAGTACTTCTCTCTGCCAAGGGGACCAGGGGTGGATCCCCTACTCTCCTGCATGCGAGTAAATCTGGCCTGTTTGGCAAATGCTGCCTCTCTCCTGTTAGGTAGCAGTAGCACTGGATAGCATTGACCAGAGAAGATTTCTCTCAAGCAAGGACTGCTCCCATCTTTCTTAAAGAACCCTGCTAGTGAGCAATGCTGTAGCCCATAGGAGGACTTCTCGTGGAGGGACATAGGTCCCTTTAATGAAGCCTTCACTTCAGCCACTTTTGTTCACTTGTATACTTGCTGGAGAACTGGATGCAGATTCAACAGCTAATGGGATCAGTATTCCTACCCCTAAAGCCAGCAGTATAGTGAAATGCTACTGTGACTACCTAAACCTAAAGCCCAGAGGATGGCTGATTTGGCTGAGACTCAGGAGATGCATGAAAAATATAGCAAAAGTGGGTTAGAAATGGGAGCCAAAGGAGCCAGCAAAGTGCACCACATGGCTCTTAGCAAAGAGTGTGCAGCAGTAAAGGCCTGTCCCTAGGCACGGAGCAGTCCCAAACTGTTTCTTTATCCTGGCTTTTATGAGATGGGATCCCACTGTAACGATCCAGATGTCACTCTGCTCCATGCACTAAGGTCCTCAGGAGATGAAGCCAGTGCAAGATCACCCTGCCCTGGGGCTAACCTGAGTTTTCTTCCAAGGGTGGCACTGCGTGACTTCAGCAACTGCAGTCACACACAGTTCCTGGTAACATTTCTAGCTGACAAAGCCCTCCACAGGTGGGGACTCCTCTTCCCTCCTCACCACGGCCCTGCAATGAAGTGTTCTCAAGCCGCTGTTCCTACTTCCTCAAGCATGAAAACCTCCCAAAGGAGCAGAGAGGGACAAACTACAAGTTCATGGCTTAGCTCCAGAGCCTACACAGAGCTGCAGGTTTACAGATCACAAAATGTCTTTCACTCTGCAAAGGGAGAATGGGGACAGCTGTGTTCCCTATGAGATTGGGAGCTTTCCCTCCTTCAGAAAAAAGTGCCTTACAGCCTGCCCTTGCCTGTGTGCAGAGATTCCCAGGGGACAGTCATGGAGCAGCGTGGCCTATGGTAATGCTCACAGCTAAGTTTGCACCTTGCTTTCTGTCTGAAGCATCAAGTATTCACCACGAGTGCCGAGCTACATATGGTGCAAGGTATACATTATTCCACTGGCAGCCGTTACATGACACTCTAAGTAAAATAAAGTAACAGGTAGATATATTTTTCTTGTTAATCACAAACTTAATTTTCTATTAAAATGTATGAGATGACAAAATCTCAACAAACTCTTTAAAGCTATTACTAGAGGATAAAGTATTCCACCAAAGTATTAATATTAACATCATTAAAAGAGTTTTACCAAGTGTGCCTTTATCTCCAGATTGCAAACAATAGCAGCCTGAAGGAGAGATATGCCCTTGAGTATTGTGGTATGAAAACCAACAGCAGTTTTAGAGCCACATAAAGTCTTCTTGTGGCTTCAAAATTAGGGGAAAAAAATTCTTGGAGCCACAATTATAAGAAGTAATAGAGTAAATGAATCTATTTTTCATCACCTTGGGCTCTGAAAAGAAAACATTTGAGAATTATATTGATAAGAGAAAGAGCTGAGATATTCAAATGCATTTAATGTTGTTTTAATTGATTAAACTAGATCAGGAGCATTTGAAAAGGCATAAAGGAGCTGTTTCTGCATAAATATTCAAAATATATCTGGTTCAGAAGATAGGTGATGCTTTGTACATGTAAGTGATACGAGATATCTATCTTCCTTAAATCCAATAATGTCTTAGAGTCCAAAAGATTCAGAGTCTTACATTTTTAGGGTGCATTTTTCCCCCAGCCATTTGTTCATATCGCAGAACTCTTTCTCCCTCCTTTTGGAGAGGAAGTGCTTCTGGCAGTCCAGAACTTTAGAAAAGGGATTTCAGAGATGGGAAAGATTTTGGTTCTACTATGACAATCCATCCTAGGTTTATCCAGAAGTTTGGTGGTCTCAGTGAGTTACAGATCAAAGCATGTGAAAGCCTGGACAAATCCCCCAGTTGCTATTTGGAAAAAATATATCTACTTCCTAGCATCTGATTACCAAGAGAGATCAACACCATTTAACCCCTGAGGATAAGGGCTCAGTGTTTGAAAGCACTAAACCACTGACTCATTGATATCAAGAGCACCCCATTTGGTATCCCCAAATATCTGGTATCCTCAGATCCCACAGCACAAGTTTAGTAGAGCCTGTGATGTTCTATTCTCCTGCCCAGGTCCTGGCAGTCCTGTGCTAACGGCCCAGAAGCAATTCTTCTTCCTTTTGCTAAAATCAGGGGTTTTTATAAATCCCAACATTATGTTACTTCAATAGATTTACCAAATGGGTCTTGTGGGCATGAAGGGATGGTCTAGGAGAGAGGACAGATGCAACGAAAAGCCAATCCACTGGAGGGCCTGTACCAATATCAAAATTCCCAATCTGGACAAGGTCCCTTTAAAACGTTTCTTTGTTTCACGATCATAAACTCAAAATAGTCCCCTTTGCCACATCACTATAGCTCTGCTCTGAGATGAGGAAAATAGAAGAATATTGTACTGTAGATGTCTGTCTCCCAGCTGCATTGAGTGATGAGGCTCTCTCTTCCCTGTATGTTCATAAGAGGTAATTTCTTCTAGAGTCTCTCCATAAAAAACTCCTTACAGGGAACCCGCCATTAATCTTGAGCACAGTAAGTATTAGCCAACATGGTAAAAAGAACGTTAAAAAAATCTTGTCCCTAAGCTGTGGGAGCCTAAATAATGACAGTAATAGCATAATCTCACTCTCACACACAAAGTTGTTAACTGACAAAAATAAAGTTTGTGCAAAGCAGAGCACACAATCAGAGCGGAAAAGCACAACTTTCTTCACTAATTCCCCAATCAATAATACCAAATATATTGCTTTAAGTGCTTCATTTATTTTAAAGAAATACTTCTAAAAGAAGTGTTCCAATGACAGGCCATGAAGAGCACTTCATAAAAGATTAATTATATCCTGAAAGTTACAAGTGTCATAGAGTAAGAGGACTGCTGTATAAAAGACCAATATACCATCCTACTCAGCCACCCATTCAAGCTAGGCCTGATCCGGAGTTTCCAGCTGAGAACTGGAATTATTTAGCAATTATTTAGCTGAACATAAATATTTAGAGACAGTTTCTACTAACAAATCTTGCCGCTAGGAGCCAGGCCCATAACAATATTCTTGGCACGAGTTTTCCACACATAAATCACCTCCCTAACTTCACACCTTCCTTATTTCATTTTTACAATTTTGTAGAATACCCAGTCTAGTTTATTTATGTGATGCTGCATCTAGGAGTCTCTATACGAACACTGTTATTAGATCTAATTCTGGCTACATTGTCACCATTAAAAGCAGCCCTACGGTATTAAAACAAGAGACAAGGGAAATAGGATTCTTAGAAACAGTGGTTGAAAAAAAAAAATTAAAATGGTTTTCTAGCTGAGGAAAGCACAGAAAAACAAAATATCCTCCTTTTCCCTGAGTTCTGCCACAAATCTCCGCATTGCTTCCCTCTATTATATAGATAGAAACCAGCCAATCAAGCGGCTCCCCTTTGGGGCCCAGCGAAGTGTGTGTATGTATGTATGAAGTGTACGGTGGAGTCAATCTGGTAATTTAGTGCTTATCAGGCATGTGCCAGGGAAGGCCTGACTCCGGCTGGAGCAAGCAGAAAGCGGCTGGTGCCCAGTGGCTACCCCTGCCCTCTGCGACTTGCCTTTTCCTAAGGAAAGCCCAATGAAAACAGCTCAACATTTGCAGCTCCATATGAATCATGGTTGCAAGGAAACCAGTAACCAAGGAGGTCTCTTAGGCCTGGACAAAGATTTACTGCCTGAAGTGGCCCAAGAGGATCTGCTGGAGGTGAGGTTGAAGAGCTGGCAGTGGTCTGTCATGGGCCTATAACCACCTTCCCTCCCTCCACCACTGAGACGGGTGTACTGGAGCAAAATTATAGTAATTCAGCTAAAATGAGAAGTGAAAATATTCCCCACTACTAAAGCTCATCTTAAATACATTGTTACTGGCACAACTCTCTTTCTATTAAGCTACACAGAAATTCAGGGCATCCTGCAAGTTATTGCTTGCATCTGTTGCATCCTGGCCATTTTTTCCTTCTGTGGAAAAGTGCCTTTTTTGACAGCAAGCCCATAATGCTCCAATAAAATTGGCTACTTGCCTTGTTTTGTTTGTTTTGCACTTTGTAGACACAAGCGGAGCATGTCACAAGTTCACTGCTCCAGTTTTCTAGAGCCGAGCGTGAAGCCTACAAGAGGAAACAAGCTTTGAGGATGAGCTGTTTAACTGCAAGCGGGGAAGTGCTGAGCAGGCAGGGAGAGCAGTGGCCACAAGCTACAGCCCTTGGATACAGGTGGTCTCCCTGTTCCTGATGCGGGAACAGCACTACCTTCCTCACCACAAAAGCAAGTCATGGTTGAAAATATGACTCTTCAGGCCTTCCCAGAGCTCCACAATGTATTAGGGAGAGAAAGAATCAAAAAGCCCCCAAGCCAACCTCTGCTGCATGTGTTTGTTCAAACAACTGTTTCACACTGCTGCAGCTTCAACCTTGCAGTTCCAGCACACTGTAATTCATGGAAACGTGCCCCAACAAAGAGCTTACCAGTTTTCAACTCTAAATGCAGAGGGAAAAGTAGCAATAGCAGCACCACAGCTGAGTTCTCTATAGATGGTAAATAAATCATGGGAACAACAATCCCCAATTTCACATTAATTGTCTGGAAATCTCTACAACATCAAACATTTTGTTAAAAATCTAGAAAAAAATCAGCACGGCTCTTTTGTTATTTCTGTTGTTGTTTTGCTTTAAAATGATTTGTTCTAAATACAGATTAACATGCAGATGACTGGTTTGAGACGAGTGTATTTCTTCAAGTCAGAAAAAAACCCCACAGTAATAGTTTGATATGGGGATATCAGCAGAGAGACTATTTAATAACAGAGATACCTGGAAGAACACTCAACTCTTGCAGAAGGATGGGGACAGCCCGGCCTTGGGTAGGTCCAATGGATTTGCCTCTATTTGACTTAATTTGGGCAAGAGCACTTTTCAATTCAGAGTAAATAGTCCCTCGTTGATTATGAGGCATTGGAGAACAACAGATAAAAAAAATCTGAAATTCCGCACAAAAGAGTGAAAGAAGTTAATGACTTGCTAGGGTTTTGTTTTTTTTTTTTACTTTGCTAGTGTGACATTCAGAAAGGGTCAACCCAGTTTTTTAAAACCGCTGTCTCTGCTCATGTTGCACTTTGACATCTACAGCCTGATCTTGCCCTTGTCCTTTTTTACATTTGTTTATTTGTTTAGCTGATTTATTTGCAATTCAAACCCATATCTAATTACTGCCCAGTAACAACATTTCCTTTTTTACAGAGCAATTGCTTTCCATATTTTGGCTTTCCATTGAATTTCAGTGTTCTGGATCACTTGCCTCTATTGTTCTATCTGAGCTACTGTTTTTCCCCACACTGAATCCCTTTATGCTGTTTTTTGCCGATGATTCTACCCTCTCTGTAGCCTATTGTAATTTTTCTATCTTCACTCAGATTTGCAACTTCTTTTGACTTTGTATCATCTGACCATGAATTACATTAGCATAACTATTTCTTTCCTCTTCCAAATTTGATGCCTAACAACCAGCTCCTTTGTGCTGAAAACAAAGAAGTAGTTAAAATATAACTCTCCAAAGTGTTGATAAAAGCTGTCACAGGATTTCCCTAATTTATTCCCAGCAACTACCTGGTCTATATTAATAGATTCACCTAAAATGTAGACTTTTATAGCCCAGTCCTTTCTCAATGGTTAGCAAAATAAAAACCCCGTAAAATAAGGAAACAACAACAACAAAAATCATTAAATTTCTTAATAGTTTTCAATTTTGCCCTGATTCTTGCCATGTTCCTCATTTTAACCTTTCTGGGTAAATTCTTAATGGTGAAGTGGAAATAAAAAGAAAGCAAATTGAACTAAAGTCTATAGTGCTGAGTCACTGCTCTCCTCCCACTCCATTCAGCTGTGTCTGTTGCAGATAGATGGCTACGAAATCAGCCTCTGGGGGTTGGTAATTATGGGAGATGCGGCAATGGGACTTAGGGACAGGATAGGTAGTAAATACTTTTTTTGGGTCGTGGGGGAGGTTTTCTCTGGTTATTAAGGATTCTAAAATAATCTGAATATTCCTTTCAAGTGAAGAATTCTGGCCAAATTTTCCTCTACTATGTAGCATTTTTAGGTATATAGTAAGATGAGAAGGGATTGTGGGTTACTTAAATCCCAGAAGAAAAATGCTGAGAATGAAGTGGCTACATCTGGGAAAGACTTTTTCAGAGAAACTGAGCATAAAACAAATGATTTAGTAGTGATCCTTAGCTTAAGTTGCTTTTAGAGCAAGCAGCCATATTGTATTAAGGGAGCTTTCGGTATGACTGTAAGATGTGAGTTTATAACTGTGCTGAAATTGAACTGCATTTTAAATCTTTATGAGATAGTATTAAAGATTCACTGATATCAGAATATCTACCATCTGGGCTATTCTGTAGTAGTTGGGAAATGACTATTTCTTGGAGCCTCCAGGTCTATTTTAACCTGCCATCAGCTCTAACACCTGTTCCCCAGACCATTTTGTGGGCACTAATGGCTTTTCCTATTCGCATGGTGTTGCACAGGCAGAAATGAATGAAATTCAGACGTCATGTTCTCCTGAAGGCTTCACATGGCCCTCAAAGTTACTTCTACTCCTGCAGCAAATCCTCAAGTTAATGCAGCCAACACTGCAATACCAACCTTTGTTTCAGAACGTGTCCCAACAAAAGGTGTTTAGGAAAAATACTTCTGATTAATAAATTTTTTTCCTTTGCTACCCGTCTGCCTGCAAACCAGTTGGTGACATGAGCCAACTATGTCTTGGCTGCCCGTTGCATCCAATAATGTATGGCCCCAGTGTGGATAGGGGACCGTAATTCACTAGCAGGACTCTGCTGATGTCAGACAGCGCTTGAGCAGTTTATGAACAGCCGCAGAGCCTTGAGAATGAATTACGACCCTGCATTCACTCCTAGGACATCTGTTGTTGTTCAATATAGAGTATACTTTCTGTAAATTAAAAAAAAAAACAAACCAGCAACAACTGCACTACTTCTTCACCCATTCTTCAGTTTCCAAAATATCTTTTTTCCCCCCCTTTATTTGAAACCAAGCAGATTCACTAGAAAAACTGAGGTTTGCCGTGGTATTTTCTTGGTAGAGTTGCAGGGCCATCATTCATGACTATGGTAGCTTTGTAGTACAGGTAAAAGGATGATTTCTCTTTCATGCTTATGTATGCATAACCATTGACTCTATAAAGCCAAATTCCAACTAAATCAGTTTAAAGCCACTGTTATTTGAGAATTATCAATTCCTATCAAATTTCTTATCTTTTGTCTGATCTGAAAGTAAAAACTTCTTGCCATGCCACTTTAATTCTATTTCCATAGTAGGTTCAGTTGCACTGGGGCAAATCTGAAGTACTCTGGTGCATTTTGTTTCTTTGCCAGTACAAGTGACTCAAATCCTTGGAGTTATTCCAGTTTTTCAGATTCTGGCCCAGAGAAGCTAGTTACAGCATGTGACATCAAAGAGGCGTTTGTGAAAAACTTTGTTAAATAGTCTATTTATGAACATTTCTGGCCATGTGTCATGTTTTCTGTAGGTTTCCCCCCTCCTCCTATTTTATTACTAGGGACATTTGCCTGAAAACAGACTATTTGTTACTTAGCAAGTTCATTTGCTCCTGCTGCTTATTCCTCACTTGAAGTCACTCCTGTGATTGTGGCATCATAATTAGTTGCTCTGGAGATGATTATGATGTCACAGAGGACTGTGTGTTATATGGCTGCAAGTGATGAATAAGCAGCAGGAGCAGATGATCTCTCAAGCAATAAAGACCATGTCTTTATGAAAATATCCCTGGAAACAGAAAGGCTGAAATTCTATATTAAAGCAATGGAATAGTTTCTAGTATGTCAACACTTTCCACAAAATACCAGTGTTTCTTCTAAGGGAGGAATGGTATTGGAGGGGAGGGGTTATGCCCTTCCTATCAGCTCTGTTATGCATCACTTTAAAACTACTTTTGAATTATTTGGCCTTCACTTGTCCCTAGTGAATTACAGAGAGATTGAATGAGTTATACCTATCAATAAAAAGATGATGCATCCTACATAAAACAGAACATTCATTTCTGATGGTCAGCGACCCCCTTTACTACCTCTCAGCCATCACAGGAAATAATAAATTAAGTGGACACTGACACACAGCCTAAATCCCAGCACTGTCCTGCTCCAGCAAAACAGGTCTTTGCCAAAGGGGTGTCCTGCAGGCCAGGGTGGGCAGGATCTACATACACGCTGCCCTGTACCCTCAGCAGAGGCTCCTCACACAGGACACTTCCTCATACAGAAAACTCTCTCCCAACCAGCCACTTCTTGGCATGTCAATCTTCTCCTGAAATCTTCCTGCTGGCACAGTAACCTCAACTTTAGAGCTCTTCCTGGATCTGCTCTGGGTCAAGCAAATAGTTCATCTCACCTCTTTCCTCCATCACACTTATTCTCACCTCTACCTTCTTCCCAGCTGCCTACAATGGACAGGAGGCAGGAAGACTGACTGCAGGTCACTTACATAACAATAAGTTACATAATACCTAAATAAGAGACATTTCTACCAGGCATAGTTGAGGGCAGCATGCCACCTTGTTTGCTTTCTGTTCACTTGCTTTTGACCCGCCTGCATGCTAGAGTTACCCTCTCTAATCCTCTAAACCTCAAAGGTATAATTCCCAGATAAGACCTTATCTCCATCACGGCTTTTCGGTCTTTCCAAATGTCAGTTCATGAATTAAGCATTCTTAAAAAAGTAGGCTTTAATTTATTGTTTAATACTTTTGGTGTTGCTCATTTTATCTGATTGGTTAATCTAACTTCATCTAGTGGGACAAAAAAAATCTGCTTGGCGCCACAAAATACAAGGGAATGCTTTTCCTACTCTGACTACAAAGCTTGCTGTTTAATTGTACAAATATTTGTGGGTTTGGCTAAGGTGAGCACTAATTTGTTATTTTAGCAAAAAAGCTTCAAATAATTTAGAACATGCTAAGAAAATATTCACTGCCTTTTTGCAAACAGTGACGTGTTAAATGTTTAAGAGAAACTACCATGCCACTGAAAGGACTTTGCAAGTAGATGCTGGCAAAAAAAAAAAAAAAAAAAAAAAAAAAAAAAAAAAAAAAAAAAAAGCAAGCAAAATTTTCAGCGGTTATTTTCTGGAATCTTGAAAAATACAGCTTGCAAGAACCTGCCTTGTGAGCAGACAGTCTCACTGTGTCCCTAGTTATTTATTTTAATTAGTGTTTTGGGGTTTTTTAACCTCTGACATGGGTTTTTGTTTCAGAGGGCTTTACTCGCCTAGTCTTCAAGAGGAAAAGTGTCTGCTGCTGCAAAAATAAGAAAGGCAGTGATTGAGCATCTGCACAATCCTGTCGCCAGGCAAATGGGGACCCACTGAATTCAGATAAATACCCCTGACTCTTGAGGAGGGGAACTTCAATAAATCTCAGCTTCATCCTGATTACAGACCATGCTGATCGTTTACAGCAGCACTAGGTGAGATCAATATCCACATGCCAGGAGAGTTTCTCTGGGAGAGCTTCCCTTGCCGGGCAGGGTGAGCCAGCAGCACAGTGGCTGCTGCTGAAAGGCGGTGTGAGTGCTGGGAGGCATCGGGGCCCTGACATGCCATACAGGCTTCTCCTCCCACTCCTTGCATCAAGTCGTGGAGTTCCAACCCATCTGCCAGGATGCTTTTTGGCAGCCATGAGGGGCCTCTAGGGAATTCTTCCTGAAGTGTTTAAACCCTGGCATAAACTCCAAGCTCAGAAATCTCAGGAAACCCATGGCTTTGGGTCCACATGGAGCACTCTTTATTTCCCCCCTTACACACCATGAGCTAAGTGCATGGATTTAAATGACAGAGCATCTATTGAAAAAGGGAGAAAGGAACAAAAAGAAAGAAGAAAAATATGAACACATTAGTAATGGCTAACTACCAGCCTCCAGAGATGCTGGCCACAGTCCAAGCCTTCCCTCGGCAAGGATGAGTGACAGCACTGGTGACAAGTTGCTGCTTTCTGCCTCCAACCACTACCCTCATGGAGGTGCATCCTTTCCACAGCTATTGCCTCTCTGGTGTCAGGCTGTACCACCTTAGCCAAGAAACCACCAGTCCCAATCCCAAGGCTCCCCACCACTACTGCTGCTCACTGTACTTGCTACCTGTTGCTCTCACAGCCCAGTCTGCCACACAACTTTCTGGGAGCCCTGTGCTGCCAGTATGTCTTCCTCCAAGCCTTTGTCATGCTGAAGTGATTCTTCACAATGTTGCTTTGAGTCCCCCGAGGTGGACTTCAGGGCTTCCTTTGCATTCCTGTTCCCTGAGGCTGCCAACACGTGGCATCAGGCTGTGGTGGCATCTCCTCTAGGAGTCTCAGGGGGAGTGAAGGTGTCCAAACTTTTTACAGAGTCTCCCTTTACCTCTACTTTGAGCTGTAGTAGAGATAACCTGTCTGGAGATTAAACTCATTGTCCTTTCTTTTTCAAGTCTCCAAGAAACAGTGAAAGAGCTCTCCCAGCCCTGGGGCCTCATGACTTTTTCTGAAGCTCTTCATCAGAAACTGTTTCTGTGCTGTGGCCTTGTGCCCCACCTTTCCACAGTAGCTGTTTGTTGGTTTGCTTGTTTTTGCCAAAAGCAGATAAAACACATATCAATTTCTTTCTTGAGGGAAAAAAGTAAGAGATTATCAAAAATTTGCAGTGGCTCATGTCAGCTGTATTCAGAGAAGACATGAGGGTGAGTGTTTAGCTGGCTGGAAGAAATTGCCGAAAACCTGAGCATGAAGGAGACATTTCTAAGGTCTCTCTCTGTGGTGCTGGAGGGAAAGGTAGAGTCTGTGCACTGCTTTCTGGGCTTTTTGCAAGGTTTTAGGTGAAGCAAAGGCTGGTTGATTGAATATGATTGAAGCATATAAACTTCACCCAGCTAAAAAGGACATGAAGATAAAGAGCTGGTAGATAAAGGAAGGGGACACAAGTGGGGAATGACAAACTTCATCTCAAGGGTGTCAAAATCACAGGTCAAACCATGTCAGACATTCGTACATCCCCTTGACCAAACCCATTAAGAAAATGCCTGCCTATAAACTGGGTTATCTGTCACCCAGATCTAAAAGAACAGGTCCATCAGCTTCACATCTGGAAGAGCTTTGCTTTTGCTCAGCTCCAGGTCATACCTATGCACCTTGTGACTTGCTGTCCTCTACAGACCTGTGGGTGTGCCCGGAAACCCTTCAAAACCACCCCTGACCTGGGACCACAGCAGAGATGATTGCTGCCCTTCATACAGTAACCTGCATAGATGCCCAGATGGTTTTGAAAAGTGTCTGTTCACTAACTGGTGTGTGTCTCAGAGCATGGCAAGATGTACAGCCTTAAACAAATGCCCTTCCTTCAGGAAAAGTTGGGGGGTTTTGTTGCTCCAAGTTAAACAGCATAAAACAAGGAGAATGTAGGTCCTGTCGATCCCCTCAACTGATATTTTTTACCTCCTGGAGGACACAGTAACTGCTGAGACTGCGGAAGTATTATCTTGCTTTCAGAGAGCTCTCTGATGAGGAATTCAGTGCTGTAGCTGTGGCACGGCACGAGACACGTGGTTGGGATGTAAAAAAGTGAAAAATAGGGCCCGAAGAGCTAGAATGTCTGTGATGAAGCTCCTCCTTCAGCAAAATGGGAAGTGTTAAAGCTCTGAATATCAATCAGCACTTCCCACAGGCAGTGGAATTCACTGGCAGGATCTGCCAGTGTCTCTGAGACATTGAATCCTTTCCTTAAATTAAAATTGTGACCAACTAGAGGCAAAGCAAATTACTAAGGTAATCAAAAATGAGTGACATTACTCTTGTAAAAGAAATCTACAAAGTGAAATTCACTGTAGGATGCATGAAAACTCCATCACTTCTTCTTTTTATGTAAATGAACCCCCCAAACACTTGCAAATCACAGAAAATTGTAAAAATGCACCACAGAGTTCAAGTTTACAATTCAATAATAATAGTGTAGAGTATAATAATAATAATGTAATAGCAATAATAATAAACATCCACTGTTTTATTATAACTACAGATTGTGTCTGATTGAAAGTCATTAAAAACGAATGTAAAAATATGGAATTAAAAAAGCAGGTAGTTTTTGCTCTAGCTGTTTATGTACAGTACACTTAGTTTCTCTAAAGCAAATCAGTGGAGAGAGGGGAGGAACAACAGGAAAACCCAAAATAATAAACAAACCATTTTTAAGATGTGTTATAAAACTCCTGAGATTCAATTGTAAGGGCATATTCTCCTAGAAGGATGACAGCAATTATCTTCCTGCAAAGAACAAGAGAAAAATAGGGACACTCTCCTGCAGTTCAAAACACTAGTTGTAATTTTCAATCTTCCTTTTTCTCTGTCCTCAAGAAACTCAGATAAAGGAAGTGGCGTGCACTACCAGGTACTACCAGCGGAAAAGGTACTCAAATTATCCAGTCTTGGTGGCACAGACCAAAGCCTTATGGTCATTAAAGGACATTTCGCGTAATGGTTTTGCCTGTGCTTCACCTGTTCACACTCTGGGGCATATCAGCACCTGCAAGCTCCTGAATACTTTTAAGGGATGATTGCAGAGGTCGTGGGAGGGCCTCAGGGGTGTTCGGACTGACCAATGGATTGCATTTCACTGGTGGGCTTGGCTCTGGGTTTGGTGCTCAGCAAAAGGAGACACTGAAGCACATGACCAAGCAATACCATGGTATTGCTCCTGCAAGTCCTCCCTCCCTGCAGCTAATGCAGTTGGAAGAGTTTCTGCTTATGCCCATGAGCAAGATGGTAGGTGGCATGCCAGAATGCCGCCTCTTTCACAGCCAGATGGGTGGTGGCTTCACTCTGACCAGCCTTCCTGTAGAAGCAGTAAGGGGATTCATTCCTTTCCTCTTCCTGTTCCTCCTCTTGAATTTTTCTTCCCATTTTCAGATAATCCCCAAAGTTAGATTTAGCAGAGACTTGTCCATGCATCCTGACCATCTTCCTGGAAAGTCTGCTCTTTGTAATATAGTGCCCAGCAGAGCCTGTGTTTTCCTTAAACCACATTAGAAACTTGGAGGGGAAAAGAGCTGAGCAATTGTCACTGAAGCAGTAGCAGTACCAGAAAGGATGCATGGAAAAGCAAATAATTCTGGATTTCAAGCACATGAACAACTCTTAAACCTCAATGCCATTATCTCATATTTCTGATTTAAACAAGGCACAAGTGAAAACCAGAGGATACCAACAGATGTGGTTCATCTGGAATTTAAAATGAGAATCATGTTTTGAAAGCTAAGAAATTTATATTTCCCAATTTATAGTCCATCACTTTTCTATATATGCAAAACAATAAACATTTCTCTTGGGCAACAATTCTACAGATTAGTATAGACAAAAAGAACTTTTTCAAATATTCAGCCTTGGTTTTCCATTTCCTAAAATTATCCCAGGATTCTTAGCTATACCCTAATTATACCCTAGGTATATAATTAATACCCTAGGTACTAGCCTAAAATAATCCTCTCTATCCTTGCTGTCTGCACCCATCTAATTCTCCTGGGAAGAAAAGATGTTAATAAAATAGAAGAACTATTGTCATTTTTCCCCCAAAGCTTTAACAGAAAAGAGAGGACAGCTGAAGGGCAAATGACATTCTTACTTATTCTAGCATCTTTTTACACTAATCTTACCTTTTTCTCCAAGCTTTCATAATCTGTAGGCCTTTTTCTCCCAGTTCTCACTGCCCTCGATATAAGTGTTATTGAACTTAATCTGGTGTTTATTTACTTTACTATTATAATGAAAAATAACATTTACCCTGTGGACAATATTGCAGCAGAGATGCTACTGAGTAGCTAGAGAGATGCCATATGAACCATTCATGTCTGTCCTCTGAACCTCAAGGGACTGTGAATGGATGGTTTCTTTCTGAATGTGCTATGGTGCAATATGTGGAGTAACTTTTCTACAGGAGAAAGCCTTTTGTACCTCTCTAGTCAGCCAGGTGTTATCTGCAGCTGTAAATAGGGAGAAGTCTGGAGTAGAGGCTGACATGGTGTCCTACTAAAGCAGATGGATGGAAAACTTGCTTGTTCTTTTTTTTTTTTCATTTGATCAATCAGCTCTGCAAGGTATGACATTAACACATTGATCAGTTTCCAGAACAGCTTGTGAAACAATTGTTTACTTTTGACCAGTCTCAACTGCATCTTATCTACACTAGGTCACATAGTCTATCAAACATATAACTTAAAATACTGGCAATGGTAATTTGGAACTGGCAAATGCAATGTTATGAAAGGTTAAATTTAAATTTCCCTGGGGTCAAAGGTATTTGAGGATAATCTAGGCACTGGTTTGAAATACAGCATAGTTAGCTACCAGATGAAAATTATTTTTCTTGCAGCAATTACCATGGTAGTCCCAGAAGGGGTTTGTTATGTTAAAACGACACTGAGACTCCAGAACTGTTCACAGGCAGGTTTTTAGGCTGCTGTGGAGGGCCTGCTGTTTGCTTTTGTTGGCAAGCATGACCTGTATGTTTGTTTTATTCCTTCTTTACTTCACATGGTGATTTTGTTCTCTGCATGTATGAGAGGATTACAAGCAATAGATGTTAAAGTTTCTGTTTACCTACAAGGCATGTACAAACAGAGGGCCTGATCCAAACCCCGTTATCATCAGTGGGAAGTTGAGTCATCATCTCTGAAAGTCTAGCCGCCTTTTTCAAGGTACCAAATACAAATATATGTTCTTCAAGCACCACGTTTGAAAATGTGAAAGATATTTTTTCTGGGGATAAAAAAGAGGGAACTATCTTTTCTTTAAATTTCCCCTAGTTGATGAGTACTTTTTTTAAGGGCAACTTTCTGTTTGACTGAGGTCAAGTTTTAAACTTATATGTCACCAAAGATAATACCACAGCTGTGGCTGGAGACCAGTTTTCCCTGGAAAGATTTATGAAACTGTTCTTTCAGTGACTCCTAACAATGTGTAAGACAATTCTCTGGCCCACTCACCCTTATGGTGTGTGTACTGCTCATAATCTGTATTTTTTGGTGAACGTAAAGAATGCAAAACAATGTCAGCATCTTATTTGCCAAGAAAAGAGGTAAGACAAAACCATAGAACAAGGGGGTCAGCCCAACAGCAAGGGTGGAAAAGAAGCTCACTATATCATACATGCTATACATCATGGAAATAGGTCTTCACATGGTGCATAGGAGACCTCATCACATTCCTCTCCAGGGAGTCAGCAGGACGTAAAGAGAGAAACAGCCTTTGTGTAACACATGAGCACATCCTGTAAAGAGCATATATATAGATGGTGAATCTCTCTAAAAACTGATACTTAGCATGCTAAGCAAACAAACAAGCAGCTGAATACATGTAAATTAGATGAATGACTTGGGTATAGGAGACAGGAACCTCATAAGTCAAATGATTCCCAGCTTCCAGAAGGATTTGCATATAGCATAAGGAGGGACCTTCTGCAGATGCAGGTTTGCTAGCAGGGTGTGTGTCTGGGGAGCTGTGCCTTTGTGGAACTGGCTGACTGGAAGAACAAATTAATAGACTGGGAAAAAATCCACTTTCAAAACTTCAAAATGCAAGTGCCTGGATGCAATGTGTTCATCTTCTTGCCCTGTGTGTTAGTAGGTTGTACTTTTCTGGCTGAAGCACCTTGTTTTCCTGCTCAGATACTTTAAGTCGTCAATCAAACTATTTTTCCTACCAATGGGAGCTGTGAGAAAGAAAAAATTCTTGTGGTTGGGCACTGGAATGGGATGCAGTCCCTCAATCATTGCTTGCCTCTGTTGCTCATTTATAAAACAAGAAAAAAAATTCTAAGTTGTTTGTAAGGTCTTCAGGGTAAGAATTGCCCCTAATGTTTGTCAGCACAAGGCCCAGCGTGCTAGATGACGTGCCTGCTATATGACTCTGCTCTGCAGACAGAAATAATAACCTTCAGGAGGAGGACTCTCTCACTGTACTTTTCTTTTCACAGAGTACTGAGTTGTACTCTGTTGATGCTGAGTCAAAAACATGCACTTTTCTTCCATATTCATTACTGTGCTATTTGGAAGGCTCAAGGACAGGAAGCGAACTTTAAGCTGAGAAGATGTTAACAGAATGTAGACATGAAAATCAGTGTTTCTGCCTCCATCTGTTTCTTGGGTCTCAAAAAACACAAGTGCCTCTGTAGCACAGTCAGTACAGTGACAACTTCTGGGCCCAGTGGGCAGACATTTTTCACATCCTTTTTTTTTTTTTAAGAAAGACTGCCAATACTAAAACCTTGTCACTGCCATTTGTAGTGCGCTTCTAATTTAACACATCAAGATAAAATTGTTTCAGCCCACTGCCCAGCACTTGCCACCATGACTACTGATCTGAAGCAATGCTCTCAAGCATACATAAAACTGGGGAGAGAGCCTGCAAAATGAAAATAAAATAAAAAAAAAAAAGAAACCAAATCACCAAAACCAGAGCAGATTAAATTAGAGTTCTAACACAACATATTGAGTTAGGCACTATGACCCCAGTCTTTTGGTCTTTCACGTGCTCATTTGATAACCAGGATAGATAAGACAGCTCCAGTGGGGATGGAAAAAGAGGGAGGGAAGATTGAGAAGGTGGATGTACAGCTGTTAGGGCACCATGGTGTCATGTCAGTCACCTAGTAACCTCAAATCTCCATCCTTGCATAGATCAGTGCCTGTTATGAAGAAACGGGCATATCTGAAAACTAATTTACTGCTGTCCAGCATTTTTGCGGGATGTTCTCTGGAGACTTGGAAGAAATCCTGCTGAAACAAGTGACTTCCTCCTTACTCCTCTATCTGAGCTGGTTTGCACTACTGAGAAGTCCTTCAGATACTTGAGCACACAGTCTCATTTTCATGTTGAGATGTTGTCCATTTGGGCTATCTTCTGGCATTGTGCCACCTCCACCGTGCAGAAGGCCTAATAAAAGTGAGAAATTGAGTTTGCTTTAGAGAAGGCTCTGGGTTTTTTTACCAGACCTGCCACCATCACAATTTAGGTCAGCCTGAAACCTGCTCTAGATTGTCATAAAAACCATCTGGCACTGAAGCTGTAGCATCAAGTTAGGAGTGATTTCACTACTGCCCACCTCTGTTCTTCTGAGGTATCATCACAGGGTGGACAGAGGAGCCAGGGTGGACATGCAATTCATTACCAGACAAGATAGATGAAGAACAGTTTATAACTTATCAAGTGGGTTCTGCACAATCCTTTGATCTGTGTTACCCACTCTATTGTTAACACCTGTGCAATGCTCAATAAAACACTCCCACAAGCCCTTTTTGGTATCTCCAATGTGCAGTCTGTTATATTTCCCGTCGATGATGCAGTGCATAACTCATTTAGAGGGACATGTGAAGTGTTCATGAATGACAAATTAAGATTTAGTTCAAACATCCCTGATGGGGTCTTGGTGCATTTACTAGGTTTATAGATCTGTTTCCTGGGAATGTACCTTATAAAGTTGCATTTGTGGGTTGTTTATTCAATGAACAAAGTGATCCATTATGTTTTTGTCACTGTTTTAGACATGAATGGAAGGTAGGGAAATGAGTGCTGTAAATATCTCTTCTTCCCAATTTTCACAAGTGTGAAAGTTGAAGTAGAGCAAATGAAATAATCTGTTCAGGATTGCAAACTGAAGCAGAAGAACACATAGTCAAGTGCATTTAATTGTGTCCTACTTCTTCCATATTGGGAATTTGGAGAAACAAATATTTTCTAAAAATCTTTGGTTGCCAAATGTGATATGGGAAAATGGAACACAAAATTTTGAATGGAGAAAAATTAGTTTTAGTTTTAGTTATTCCAGGGGTTGTGAACGGTGATGGGAAAAAAGATTTTCCCTCCATCCCCTTCTTTGAGCAATTCTCTGGAATTTCTGTTTCTGTCCAGTGTGGAAAGTGGTTCAGCATTTCCAGACCAGAGGGCAAAAAGAACTGTCAGTCTCATAATAGCATCCAGTTCTTGGTAAGCTTCTATTACTATTTTGAAGACCAAGTAAGTTTTGATAATGTGCCTCTGGCTTCTGTAAGCGTCAAAATCTTCTGATATTTCTCTATTGCTGGCAAGACTTTTGCTACTACTAAACATCAGAGTTACTAAACAGTACAGTGGGAAACTAGATTTGGTTTGCAATGTCACTATGAATTTTGGGGTTTTTTTTCACCAGAATGTTATGCACCTCTGCTAGAGGCCACCAACCACAACCCTTACGATTTCACTCACAGGCTAGATATCAAATAATTTTTTAAACTAGTACAAAGGAAAGAGTTATTGAAAGTTCTCAGCCCCAGAGAGGCCAATGAACACAAGCAGGATGAAAAATGAATTAGTGGCTTTAATTCTGTGTGGACAAGCAAGACACTTTGCATAAGTCCAGAAGAAGCTGAGGACTGATCAATGTTCTTTCACCATTGCTGTGTACCACATTTCTAAAGAAAATTTCTGTATTTGGATCAATTTTCCATGGATGGACTCAAGGACTTGAAAATCCTTTACGAAGTCATTTCCACTGGAAAAATTGAGAAAGACAAAACTCTCCAGGCCCCTTCTTGCCCCACTGAAGGGTAAGCACTTACTCCTGAGTGCTGTGGGAATAAATGTGCCTATGTATGCACACGGCACAGGCTGCAATAACACTGGGATTGCTCTGAAGGTTGTGTATTTCACATACACACACTCTGCACTTCAGGCTTGGCAAGATCCAATCATTTTCCCTACTTCCCTTTCCAGTACAGACACAAAATATTCATTGATGTGGATAAAGATGTGTCAGGAGGCAATGTGTTCGTTCCCTCTGCCATGGGGAGTTGTTCTGCAAAGTCGTTGGTCTCTGGTAGCTTAGCTGATTCCTTTCCCTGTGTGTTGCAGGAGCATCCAGAAAAGCTTACAAGATACTTAGGGTAAAACCCTTTCCATTTGCAGCATAATCATGTCTGGCTCAGGCAAATTCAGTGGATTTAATGTGGTAAAAAAGAAACTTCCTTTTCTGAGCTCTCACTCTCTCTCAAAACAGATTGATCAATAGAGCAACACAGTAAGAGCGAAGACCTGTTTTCAAAGAGGAAAATATCTTGTGAATAAGCCACTGGCCTGAAACTCAAGAAAATGTCTTTGCTTATCACATGTTTGCTGACAGAGAATCCTTGCAAAATGCTGGATTTCCAAGAACAGATTGCTGAACTCCTACTTTCATCTCAGGAAAACTGCAGCCAATAAATCATAAAACCAGAATTACAGAGACTTTGTTTTGGGGTAAAATCAAAACTAGAATTAAACGTTCCACTTTCAGAAGATAAACCTTTAATCCTGGACTATTGGGCCAGTGAGCCATAGCCAATAAATAAATTTCACCACTAAAAATAAAGGGCAAATTATTTGGCCCCACTGAGCTGTCAGATTTTTTTCTCTTTCATGCACAGATCCCGTAGAGCCCCAGATCCAGAGGGAGCTGTGGTCAGATTGTTCTCATATTCTGTCTATTCTGCTCTGAGCTCCTGACAGTTTAGGGCATTGTCAGGATGAATGCTTGAGAGCAAAACTTTACTCTTTGCTACTGATGAAATGCAAGGGTCAGGTAGAACCAGTCTCATTCCAGACAATACTGAAATGAAGCATGTTGAAATACTGTGTGCTTCAAACCCTTTCTGCTTCTTGTTAAAAGAAAGGTGAAGGACAATAATACGAAGAACACAAAATACATAGAAGGCTGTGTTTACATAATTTACTATTTACATAACCTGGAGTTTGAATTTGGTCTGCAGTCAGGAAGGATTTTTTTTCCCTATGTAAGATTGTTACAGAATTGGGAGGAATTTTCCTTTCCTGGTAGTAAGAAATGGCTTTTTCCAGAAGTATGTCTTTTAAGAAATGCACTCACAGCTGGCTAGTGTACTGGTGATATCTCTGTCCTCTTCTGATCTCCCTTTGTGACACATTACAATTTTGTGGCTGTTGCCTTTAAATAAGCGTAGAGAATATAGGGAAAGACTTTGCAGGTTGTGAAACACAAAATGGGTGTTCTGTGACCACTCACCAGACAAAATGTCTCCCAGAGGTTCCTGTGACTATGGGGAAATTACGTCCAATATTCCTATGCAGCCTTTAAAAAGGAATTTTGAAATTTAAATATTGCTTTGTTTTCCATAATTGCAGCAAACAGCTGTGATCAACATTCAAGTAGACCAAAGAAAAAGATCTTTCAGTCTTAACATTTTTCCTAACAAGTTAACTATCTGTGACAAATTTCAGATTTGTGCTACTCCAGTCCTCTCTATTAGAATTCATTCCATGCTGTGGATTTTAAACTTATGCTGTCAAATTTAGTCATATTGTATTTAAGAAGAGATTTGGTGCTTGTTTGCTTCATTCTTCTAAGTCAGGCTCATTCATTCTTGGAAATAGCCTCTTCCATCAAAAAAGGAAAGGAGTGTGAACTTTTAGTAGTAAGGATCTCTTAGGTATCACTCTCAAGACAGATGCAGCAAGAAATTTAAAATTGCATAGGAAAAGAGTCTTTGATGGTTCTGAATAAACCAAAATGGTTTGGTTCCAAGTCTGCAAGAACTCAGGTTTTGAGAGGTCTGTATTTTGAGCTTTCTGTGTTCCAACCCCTCACAAACATGAGCCCAGAGTGATGATCCACTGCAAAATACTGCTTTCTGGGGACATGAAAGATAGGTGCCTCTGATGAGAGTTGTATGAAACCCAAAAACCTTTCCTGCAGTGGAGCAATTGCTTAATATCCTACTAAATTATACTCCTGCCTCTGAGTACGACTATTAGAAGTGATCCTTAAAGATATTTGGAGACTATGGTTTACGTGTAAGGCAAACAGATTGCATTTGTAACATTTAACACACAATAACGATAATAAAACACACTGACGTGGGTTTTCTCTGTAAACAGTCTCTTCTGAAGATAGAGCCAGTGAAATGTTTTGAGAACTTTGACATTTATAGCTGTATTTATAATCTCTTTTGGATCATTTCCTCATGGAATCACATGTTTGTGTATTTTAAATTCTCTGGAGAAATAAAAATGTTTAAACAAAATAATGATGTGATAGGCACTTTATGAGGGCTTGTTCAACACACGCACATGTACAAGCAAGGCTGGGTTTGTTCTGAAGTCAGTGAGTGGGAGTTTTGGAAGTGGATATCAAGGAGAGAGCCTCTTCACTGGAATGATTAAAAAGAGGGGGAAAAAAGCAAGTATACCCAGGCCTGCCACAGAAGATGGGCCTCGCTGTCTGAGAAGTAACATGGCAGTTGTTACGTTTCCTGTACCAATATGAAAAAGAGGTAAAGGGAAAGGAGATACACTTATGTTCATATGCATACATATGCCTCGACATGTGTAAATGAATTCACACTGGCACACATCACATAGGCACTTGTATTAGTGCGTAATTCACAGTAGATAATTTATTTGCCAGTCTTTCTACTAATGGCACATACGTGAGCAGACTGCTTTTTTCTAAATGTGACTCTCATACCACAGAATAAGAGGCGGCTTTTACTGTAGAGTGAGAGCGCAGGTATTTAGTGTGAATATTTGACACTGGATGTTCAAATTCTGGTTGTGTCCCTTCACTGTTACAGACCACACAAATCACGGGTTTTTTTCCTGTTTCTACATCAATGCCATCATTGTAAAAAGTAAAAATATTTGTTTCATAGGGGAAAAAAAAAAGTGAGCACTATAAAGGGAAAGTACAGATGAATGGGATTAGACCTGTATAAATTTCGTATATTTTTCCTGGGCACCCTGGCCTTACTTGAAGCATCATTCAGCTGCACGGTTAGATTGTCACCCATGTTCCTCAGCCCACAAGAAAGAAATTAGTCACTACAGCAGGAGACAGAGAAACTGCCTGCCCAAATTCAGGAAGAAAAAGCCCTGGGAGGCCTGTACCAGCATTGCCTTCAGCATAACTATGTCTTCACAACCCAGACCCGTATCGCCTGTAGAGTCTGGTGGAGGGGGATTGAATGCCACATTCCGAGAGCAATCACATATCTCAGTTCTTCCAAAGTGCTAAAAAATTGTATAAGCACAGAGAAGCAAGTTCATTTTTAAACTCAAGCAAACGCTCACCCAGAATGTTTTACAATGCTCAGTTTAGCTTTCTCTTCTATTTTTTTCATATTCAAACAGTATCACAAGCATGTCAGGAGTGTTTCTAAAAAGAAAAGGAGATACAAAGAGCTTGTGAGCCCTGGAAATTTTTTCTATGTCAGCTTCAAAATTCTCACCAAAGCTGTGTAAGAAGCTTGCTAGAACAGCACCAGATGCTCAAGTGTCTTCACTAGTTGGAAAATGATAGCAATTCAGGAGCTACACATAGCTCCATTGAAGTCAGTGATATCAGATCCCCACTGATATAAGGAGTCACTGGATGAAACCCCATCTTTGTTAAATAAGTTTCCCTGTCTACCAACTAGAGAAAAAAAACCAGATATGGTTGAAAATAGAGGCTGTTCCAGAAGGAATACTTGTGTTTTTTCAAGTCTAATAGATGCTCCTGTAATACAGACCTTTTCTTCTGGGGATTTCACAATACTTGGAAAGACAACTGTTTGCAACTATTCCCTGAAAAATAAAAACTCAACGGTTCTTTATATCAAATGTTGATTTTACTCTTGTTCCTAGCAGCAAATACATATTTTGTTCTGTGGTACATAGAGAAACCTAGGAAAACCTCATATAGCCAAGGAAAAGCACACAGATTTTGGGACAAAACGTGTCATTATTTAGCATATTACTGCCTGAATATGTCTTAAAAGACAAGAATTGCCTTAGCCCTGGCTTGTGGATGAAGAAGAATTGTCACTAAGAAGTAGTTCAAGGGATGGAATGACTTAAGCAGAGATCTCTGGGGAAGGGAAGAGAAAGCAGAGGGTGGAAGTCTAGCATATAAAACTCATGTAAATAAAGCACTGACCTTTACTTCTGACACTCTGTTTCAAGTCCAGCTTTCTCTCTTAAGCAGAAGTAGACAAAGGTTGGTGGAGAGGTTTATTCCCCTGCGACCTATGTTAGGCCCATCAGACATCCCATGGGAAATGATTTGAAATGTCACAACATAGCTGCTGGCTATCTTTTAGCTGTGGAAGGGCCTCCAAACTTCACTTATTTATAGAGTCCTCCTGATGATTGAAAACTATCATTTGTTGTTGTTTTGACCTCTTCACAAGTTCTCATCTGGGTTCCAGAGCATTTAAAGACTAGGGAATTCCATACTGAGCCAGAATGAGCAAGAAGATACCTTTTGGCAATTGCTTGTCAGATATATCATGTTAAATACTTTTTGCAGTCTGTAAAATGAAACTGTATTCCTCCTCTAAACTGCTCTACTGCCCCACTGCATGTATTCAGTTAGTGAAGTTCCCAGTTACTCCTTAGAAAATAGACCCAGAATTTTATAACAGAGTAGAAAATCCCACTGTAGTTCTCAGAAAACTGTAGGAACTGTAACTGTGTAAACAATGTCTAGGTACGAAAAATAATTTCTGTGACTCATAGAGACAGTGAGATATTTAATATTTTTAGATGGCACACCACAGGCTTTAAAGAAGCCTACATACATTCATAAAGAAGCCTATCCACTAAAAAGGTATTTTCTGAATTCCTTTCTCCTTCTCACCATGCATCACATTTCTTTTTTCCCTCGTGTATTTTCTCTCTTACCATTCTTTCTCCTATTCCGTTCATGTTCCTACATCCTTCTTTTCCTTCTCCTTATCTGTTCATCCACACCAAGGATCTGCCACAATGAATTATGTATTTTTGGCAGAGAACACGCAGTAGGCTAAAAGAAGATGTGTTCCTTTGTTTTTCTTCTGGCCAGATCTGCGTGTGCTGAGTGACTCGGAGATCAAAAACCCAAAACACTTTCTATAAGCCACTAAACTCTATGCAGTTTTTATTAGAGATGTAAAATGACTCAGGATTGCAAACTTGATTCTCCAACCCCATCCCTGACCAGAAGAAAATATCCCAACCTTTTTTAACTAGAATATATCTACTTAAGTGTATCATAAATGACTGAACTAAGTGAATCAATAAGCAAGGGGGGTTTTCATTTATGGATAGAAAGAACTAATCGGTAGTAATATGATTGTTCTCTGTAGAAAATGGGTAAGGTATAGAGTGCTGCTGTTGAGATGTAGGCAGCATTAGTCACTGTCAATATTCTCAGAGAGTTCTACCCATTGTGATGAAGCTTTATAAATCTTTGTCATGTCTTCAGTGCAATAGACACACAAATCTACTTACAGTTCAGGTAACATATTAACATAAATAGCCAAGTACCAAACAGGATATCTGACAATATCCTTTCAGGGATGGGAGTTAGATTATTGGGTGATATTGTACTGTATTATCTTCTGGTTTTTTTGTTAAGTGATCAGTGTATACAAGAAAGAAAAACAGATTTAAGAGATGTTCATGGATGGAATTAAAGTAGATTGAACAGTAAAACAATATACATCATTTAAATATGAAGATCATGTCTCACATTTATTAGAGGTGCTCCTCACCTGAGTCCTTTCTGAATGTTATTCAGATAACATGCTTTTTCCTTAAAGATATTTATTGTATCTATGTATGTGTATATTTATTGCATTATGTAAGATGATCATACTCTTATGAGTCCATTCTGGGTCTGATCCTCTTTAGTTGCCGACTGAAACAAACCTATTGACAATACATAAAGTCACAGTAACTGATGCTTTGGTTCCTTCTCATCCAGGGCTTGCATGCAGTTGTCTCTTTTATTTCTACACCAGTCATGTCAATATCTAGGAACTGATGTCCAAGAGCTATAGGAAAATAACCGGTCTGGTCTAAGCTATTTTTGAGTCATATTGCAGAATGAATAGATTTGGTTCCACTTAGTAGGAATCACAAGTGCTGTAAAAATCCACCTACAGTGTCAGTTCAGGGTTGAGACCAGCCCTTGTTTTTACACTATCATGTTGATTGTGTAGTATTATCTCTTGTCTTTTCAGGCAATGCTACTCACACCTTACACATCATGAAATGTCATCAATGGGGTACTTGTCACTATGAAAAGAAGGTGAGCTCGTAAGTCAATGCATTCTTTTCAGAGTATAGTATTTGGCCCCATCTGTCAACAGTACACAGTGTATATTTCTGAGTTACTGCTCATTGTAAAATATTATTTTAGGAGATGTTCCCAGAGGCAGAAGGATTTGACCCATTGTCCCAACAGGCCTGGGATAAAGACATACAAGGATGAAGAAACATGAGCTAAGAAAAGTAAATCTAGGTAGACATTTTGATTGCTTTCTGGGAGGGAGGGAAAATAAGTAAAAACAAAACAACAAACAAACAACCCTCCCACCACCACTCCTCAAATATTTTCTTCATTACGATCCTTTAATATTTGAGGCCAATGTATCAGGAAGCAACTGTTTGATTCAGGACTTAAATAAGATGCAGTGATAAATAACCAGAGTAACTGTGCAGTGAATACATCAAACTGCGTGCATGCAGAAGAGACATGGAGAGAAAAAAAGTGTGTTTGTACAATTATACTTATGCCCAAAAGTAATTATTGAGTGGCCTGCACTCTGGTCTGGAGGACAAAAATAATCATGTATTTTCCCATAAAAATAACAAGGTAATTACTATGTAAACACTGTGTCTCTACATGGCAATTATTGCAGGCCAGGTTTTGCTCCCCATATTCATACTGACTACTGCTACCAGGTGAACTGGCCCCCACCTCCTTGTACCACAGCGACTGTTTGGAAACTGTGTACTGAGTATGAGTAAAGGTGACAGCCTTGTGTAATTAAATGGTCAGCGAGCAATTACTGTGTGAGTACAGCATAATGGAACATTGAAAAATGATCTCTAAGCAGAGGACCAAACGCGTTTAAATACTGCATTATTAGAGTCAACCTGTCCTGCTTCCATTGTCAGTAAAAATATTTCCTTGCACCACTTTTTGTTCCATTTCTATGCCCCTTTTAAACAATTCTTGGTTAAAGAGCAGAACCATGACAAAACCACAAAAGCCAAAGGCGCATGAGAAGAGGTTCATTCATCTCTTCACAACTCTGTTGAGCAGGTACATGTATGCTGGTAGATTCATCTCTGAGCAGAGGCCAGCCCTGTGCCAGGAGCAGGAGGAGCACTAGCCAGCAGAGGTGGGTGGCATGCAAAATTGTGAATTCCAGTCTGATTTCTGAAAGCTATTCCAACTGCAGTGTGACTTGGTTACCCAGCCACAAGATCAGAATATGTTTATTTTCTTTTTTGTCTGGGATGCTATGAAAGTGAAATCCATTGCTTAAATGTCAAGCACTGAGGAGCTGCAGGGACAAGGTTGTCATCCATAGAAAGATATTTCCTTCTCCTCAGTGAGCCTCATATGTATTCATTTGAGCTTTTCAATGCTTGTGTAAATACTGTGCCTCTGTTTTTATTTATTGCATTTGAGGATCTCAAAGCACTGTGAGAACTTGAATGATTTTGGTGATACTGCTCCTGCTCTTGTTAAAATCAATAGCAACGCACCCTTTGATATTAGTAGCAACACAGTCATGCCACAGGCTTTATAAAATGCTGAGGAGGAAGGTATGTATCTCATGTTTTTTCCAGTCAAAAAAACAACTTGTTTTTCCTTAGGAGAAACAGGAATGGAGAAGCTTCTTGGAGACTGATTATGTTGCTGCCAAAGGAAGCGGAATTGTATCTGTTGATGACAGAGCAATGCCTGAATCACCACCCTCTACTCCCTGGGCTGGGGTATGCAACAGTGGTCACTTGTCACAGAAAATAAAATGAACAATCAAGAGGCCAAAAATTTCTTAGTATAGAACTGAGACATTATAGTGTCTAATTGACAAACTGTCCTCAGAGGTGTTTGTGTTTTCCAAACATTCTGTCACAAGACCATTGTCAGGCTTATTATAAATGTAACCCACCAGCACCTAATTGGTATTCCAATATCTTTGAGCTGTGACCTAAAAAGAAAGAGCAGAGCAGAAGAAAGTAGTAAAAAAAAATAAATCTTGTCATGGTCCTGGAGTGGTAGGGCAAATGCCTGTTCCTATACTGTACATGCATAAACAGCTCTTTCTCAGCTGCGATTTAATGTTGCTATACCTTTGATTGCAATTACATTGAATCACATTGCAACAAATCTTTGTAATGCCAATCCCATCTTTCCACCTCATTGACAGCTCTGGAGATGCATCTGAAATTCATAGTAGCCTCATAGCCTATGGCAAGAGAAATCCATGCTGCTAAAATTTTATTTTAGAATTCAAGCTGGTTTCTCTCAGCCTAGGATGCTCTGGTTTTAATCTTTTGCTGCCTAGCACAGTGTATCAAAATAACCAGCCAATATTGTTAAACTGTCAGGGGTCCTCACTGCCGCTGAATTTTACCAGTATAAATAAATATTACAACTTAAGGAAAAAAAGCATCCCTCTGGACAGAATTTTTAACATTAATAGAATTAAGAGGAGAGTGAAATTGTATATAAACTTCAACTTGATAACAGCCAACAGCCCTCTCCTTTCCTTTTTTCTTTTCCTTTTTTTTTTTTTTTTTTTTTATACAGAAAGAGAAAGGCTTGAGTGGAATATTCAGGCTGATTTACTGCTCAGGCTGATAGGGACTCCAGGCTGGATCCCAAAATTTGAACACCGTTCAAAGGGAGAGATATTTAAAAATCCCAGAAAAAGAGATATTTCCAAATTAATGGCATTGCCCAAATGCCTTGGCTCCTTGCACCCCACCAGGAAGGTTTATTATTTTCTGGTAAAATGTTGCTTGAATGGGGAGTGGTAGTCAGTGATGCGTCAGTGCTGCTCTTTGAAGACATTAAAAAGCTGAATGCACAACAAAGAACAGATGTTCCAGCATGCTTTATTTATGCACCCATCAGCAATCTTCCAATGACCACAAAACACAAGCTTTTTTTTTTTCCTTTTTACTCCTCACAATATTATTTTCTGATCAACTCACACTCTATTTTTCCTCCAGCTGAAGTCTTACGTGAATTGGGGGGGTGTGTGTGTGCGTGCACGCGTTTGTGTGCGGGTGTGTGCCTGTGTGTGCGCGTGTGCCTGTGCATGAGCGTGTGTGTGTGTGTGCTTGAAAGTCTGCTTCCATCAAAAGCAGGCTTCTATTGAACTGTCGAACAGGTGTGGATTCTGCAATTAGATCACATTTCAGAGAGAGAGAGACACTGAGGGTAATAATGGCGGTGAATTCTTCATAGTCAGATGCAGCACCATAGCGACCAGTAACAATGAAGAATAATAGGTATTAGTATTAGGGTGATTATTTTTAGTTTATAGAATCATTTGATTGAATACTGCCATAAGGCACCGTTAACGTGTGCACAGCGCTTGCCAGCTGTAGAGCAAACTTGTTTTACTGGCACTTATCTGAAATTCTCATCTCTCCCCCACCCTCTCTGCTCACAATTGGAATGAAAGTAGCGATTAGGAAGTGAGATGTAATGCAGATTAAATGTTATGATGGACTAAGATCCTGATAGGTTATTAAAACTCACTTGCATTTGGTGTTTTAAAGGCATAGTGTTTGCATATTTTTCTACCGGTCTACATCTTTTGGAGATGAAACAAAGGGAATGTTTTAAAAATCCACTCATAACCAGGAGGCTTTTTAATAGTGAGTTTCCAAATTTATGACCTTCCTGTGTGTGTTTTACACCTGTGTGTTGTAAATATATATTAAGTATGGAGCAACTGTGTTACCAGTAACCATGGATCTGATTTAAACAGAGCTAAGGCCTCTGCACTGCAGTGGGCCAGATCCTCAGCTGATGTAACCTGGCATCTCTCCACTGAACTCAGAGGTGCTACATAAAGTTGTACCAACAGAGGATATGCGGCAAGGGGAGAATGACAGCCTTAATTTGGAATTTCCCTGCATCTGTTGGTATAAATCAGAGGCCTAACATTATTGTCACATAATATTCTGGTGTAGCAGAGGTGCTGTGAATTTTTAAACATAGAGAGAACTGTTGATCTATTGTTCCTCTCCCACCCTCCTCCCTCCCTACTTTCGGCTGGCACTGTAAGGAATCAAGAATATTGCAGCATTGGACAACATGGAAAATTCTGATCTTTATTCTTAATAGATCTTGATATAGATGATTTGTTTTCTCCTTGGGCACAGAACTTCGTTCTTTAGAGACCCTCGAAGAAAAATAGTTCTTCCTTTGATGTCACCTGGCATCGTAAATATGCCATTGTTTCTTCTGCAATAATAATTGCTATTAACAACAGTTGTAGAAGTAGCAGTATTTGATAATATCAAAAAAAGCATGCTCATGGCTTCATCAGAGAGGTAAATGTGGTAATCTATTTCTTGTAGACTAAGTAAATAAAGACTACGTCTCACTCAAAGACTTAGCATGCCCTATGCAAATACCACATTCCAATTCCAGTTCGCTATTGTTAATTAGAATTATTTTTAAAGAACCATTAAAATTATTTTTTTAAAATGCCCTCAATGTTAGATCATGGTTATTTTATTTGCATTTGAGCCAAGGAAACAAGAAGGGCGTTATTACTTCTTTCCTTGACGTTATGACAGTGTCTATGCAGATGTTGCAATACCAACTTTTCTGTATGATTCTGAATTGCAATCATACTGTGCATTGACACACTGTTCCATTTATTCATTTGATTGAATACTGCCACAAGGCACAGCTAACGTATGTGAAGAGTGCACTGTATGCATAGCCTAGTGCTCTTACTTCACAAAAATGCTAGCAAATACAACAGAGGGTGCAAACTAAAAACCACGCGCTGAATTTTGGCAAAGGTTGGCGTAAAAACACCTCCAAAAGTCACATCCTGTGATGTAAATCTCAGTATGCCTTACACAAGTCACAAAAACAGCAACGGGAATCTGTAGCGTATGTAAGCACACATAGTGTGCACTGACACTGTAATAAAACCACTGTTGAGAACAGTATCTCACATGTGTCTTAGTTTCTTTCTGTATACAAACCACTCAGGTTTTTTCTGCTAATATTTTCTCAGGTTTTTGTTTCCGTGTTTGGGTTGATGGTTTGAAAAGCACAGTGCTAACTCCACTACATTTTTTTCCCTTTACGCTCCTCAAAAATATGCTATAGTAATTTAATATGCTTTAAAATTTCAATGCAGATGAGGAGTTGCATGCCATTTTTTAGCCCACTGAACAAAAGGCTTACTGAGTCACACATAGCCTATTCAAATAGGAAATGCAGATGCCTGCTAATTTATTTTCTCACATAAATTCCGTTTACCAATCCATACAAGAATTGCCCCCATGTCTTTGTAGTACTGCAACCAGAACGGATGCTGTCACTCAGGGGGGACATGTGACCATTAGTGCCACCACCTTGGGGAGCTCTTTAGCATACTGTCCTCCACTGCTGTAATTAAAACTAACAAGAGCAGCCTACAAAGGAAAATAAGAAAATGCAAAGAGAGAAACCTGCATATTACAGCTTGCAGCAAGCTGGAGAAAGGAAGTTGGGGAAACATTCCTATATATTCCCAATATGCGGAGGAAAGCCAGATTTCTACAGAGGTTACCAGTGGGGAGAAAAAGAAATACACAGACAAGACAGACCACTCACTACATGAGAAGATTATTCCCAAACCATTAGTTTAAGAACACATTGGTTAGAGAAAAATACTCATTTCTTAAAAGAAAAGGAGAGGAATACTGTTGCACTGGGAGGAAGAAATAGAATCAAAATTCTAATATTTCTTCACTTCTGTCAAAAGGGGATGCTAAAGAAGAAATTAGATATTACAACTAGGGTGGGGCACTTTCCCCTGGGAACAGTTTAGCCACCAAATATACTGTTTGAGGTTGACCACAGATACCCACATATTTATTTTAAATTCAATGAATACTTTCAGTTATAGAAAGACTCAAAAATAGAAGATGAAGTAAAATCTCATAAGATACACTGTTTTAAAAAGCAGTATTATGCGACTCTGCTTGGAATATTTTGCTTTGAACATTAGCAAATGAGAGTTCTAATATAGAAAAAATCTCACAAAATAAAGAGAAATTTTATCTTTGATTAAAATGAAGCGTTTTTTTATTTTCCAATTCATACTTAACAAAGGGAGAACAAAACTGCATCTGGTCAACTGGAAATAGATTTTTACTCCTGGGTTTGTAACTCAACCTCTGAATCAAAACTTGATTCTTTGCTTCTGATTTGGCTTAAAGGCACACGCTAGCTGCAGCACATGGACTTACAGAAATGTCCAGCTCCCAGATCCCTTTGACTAAGTGGTTATGGCTTCACCTCTGAAAGCAAAGGGTGGATGCAAGATCTGATGAGCATGAGAAGACAAGTGGCTGCTTGTATTTGCCCAGCTTAAGAAAAGACCCAACTCCACTGCCACAGTGAGGAAGATCTGCAAGACTGGGAAGCAGCAGAGGAGCAACAAGCTTCTGCAAGCTACAGTTCTGCTTAGTTAAATCTTCCATTTCCACCCTATTCTGTCAAAACCCCTTTGGGACAGTCTGATCTACCAGTGGTGATGGGATTAGTAGGGATACCTTAGAGAAGTGGTGTTTCATACAGAACAGGTGATATTTCTCCTCCAGTGACAGGACAACTAGCCCCCATATCTTCTTGTAGACCTAGTTCTCCCAGTGGTTTTTCACCACAGTCTGATCTATAAAAGCAGATGGATAAGTCTGCAAAGAGTTCACTTGGAGGAAACGGAAGCACTTGAACGATGAATGACTTATGACAGGCACTTAAGACCTTGGCTGATTTAAAGAAACTTGTCATAAGCCAGATCCCTGAGAACCACTGGGCTGTCATCACTGCCATCACGGTCAAGAGAGTGCTGGGCTTTCAGCACTCTCCAGATCCAATGTGTGTGTTTGGGCAGTGATGTGTATTCATATATCACAGGGTACAAGGAAGGCAGCTGAACACCAGCATCCCTTCAGTGCCAATGCCTTGTCTCTCTGTCCAAAGCTCAATAGCAGCATGAAAATGCAACTGGGGGTGGGGACAGAGAGAGGACATGGGGAGGAAGAGAGGGAAGGAGGTGGCTAATGAAACATTAGCAGATCTCATGAGATAGTGTGTTTTCAGCATTACACTGCCCTCGACACCAGTTTAGGGTATCTGGACAGGAATATGGAACAAGAGCTCACTGCAGAGGGTTCCTAAGAAATACGGGGGAAAAGGAAAGATGTATGGGGAGCGCACTATGGCACAGGTCAGGATGCCTGTGGCCAAAATGGAGCTAAAGTTTCACAGAATTTCACCTCTTCAGCTCTCTCTACTCTATTAAAAAAAAAATCCCATTAAAGAAATAAGCAGAAAGGGTCTCACAATTCTAGAAATAAATGTATTTGTTAACTGTTCCACTTTTTTTTTTTTTAATGGAAATATATGAAAGTAGAAAAGAGAGGCTGCCATGATGTTTTGTCTTGATGGAAAATAGCATTGTTTGATAAGCCTCATTGCTTTGCTGGTGCTTAGAAAATTAATTCCTTCTAACTCACAGATGAGTTGGCCTTTGGCTGAACCAGTATGCTGTCATTTTGGGACTCCATTTTTCATTTATTTCAGGATAGATTCTACCATCTTTACTTCTGATACAGAGTGATTTACTTCTCATGATGTCCCATCAAAAATATGCTTCTTAATGTCAGTAACTAGACTTTCTAGTTGTTATTTTGAGAAAACGCTGCTTTAATTCCTAAGCAGTTACTTTCTCATTCTAAAACAGATCTGGGTACCGGTGTCTACAGACACGCTTGCGCTTTATCTACTACCTCTCAAAACAACTTGATGCAAAAATGTGCTCTGTGCCCCAAAGGACTTGTAATTTGAATTGAATATTGAATACTAGAGGCAAATCAGAAGAAATAGGCTGAGAAAGGACTGAGTCACAGCAGTGTAGACATATATCTACTTTTTTACTACATTCAACGTTATTTTGCTCCTACTCAGGTAAAACATATGTGTGCAGGAGGCACCAAAGGGAACAGAAATATGGGAGAGTAATGGAAGCAAGGAAACATGGTGAAAACAATGTCAAAAGGAAATGATGATGACATCCACCACTGTGAGAAGAATATGCTGTGAAGTCAGATAAAAGAGTTTGCCTGTTTGAAGTCAGAGGTGTTGAGTAAATATACTTAATATGAGCTTGAGATGGAGCAGCAGTAAAATACTTGATAAACAGACAATACAAGCCACCTGGCACTTTAAAATCCTGTTATAATTACATTTATTTCACACTAATAATAAAATATGTAGAAATTATCTATATTATTTAGGCTTCTGATGTATCATTTGCAAAATCATGTAATACCAAAAAAGCTCTGCCATCACCGTGTCATTTGAGAAGTAGCTTTTAGCATCGCCACACATTGTTTTCACAGCTCGCATTATTAATGTGATCATCCTCTAACAGCTGTCTCATGAATCAACACAACCTGACTCCCTGGCAATAAAAGTGGTAATCCCGACCTGTCACCATTTCACCATCACCACCACGAGTTTGGGTATCACGTGCGTGGCTGCTGTGCTGTGCAGGGCAGTCTAGCGTGGCGTGCATGGACACACCGTGTTTGTGATGGCAGAAAAGTTTGAGTCAATAAATCCATTCCGAGGAGACAACAAGGAGGGGATTGCCATGAATGTATGTGTATTCGCATTTAATGCTCCCCCATCACACTAATTTCCTGTACATGACCACAAAAGTCAAATACCTACAAATATAATAGAGAAAGGAGGGCTGTGGGCTCTGTGCAGTAGATCCAGTCTAACACAGAAGCACATGCTCTTTTTACTAGCAAGATCTAAACTTAAATCTTACCAGGGATGCAGAAATTTAGCTCTGGTTGCTATTTTCAGAATACCATTGCTGGACTCTACAAAAATCTGGATTTTACAAATCTTTCTTGCAGGAAAATGATGAGATACTAAGTGGGGAAAAAAAAGAAATGGAGAAACATAAGAATTTCTTAGAGTCAGTGGAGAGGCCCTGAGGCAATAACACTTTTTTTAAAAATTTGGATGAAGAAAATATGTAATTTTTTTTTTTTTTTTCCCACTGAGAGACAGTATGAGTTTTGGGAAAGCAAAAAAAAAATCCAATCCAAGAATACTCACAAATTTTGAAGGTGCTTGGGATGAAGATTTTTCTATCTATCCATAGGATGGAGCATCCTTTATGTCAACTGATGTTGGTTTATTCCATTTCCATAGTCAGTCCTCTGTCACTTACAGGATGAAATAGTAGGTCATCCATATCAAGTTCCAAATTTTATTTATTCAGGAGCAGTTAGGTTTTATGATTTAAGGCTCTTAATGGGTGCTGGAAATTTTTGCAGAAGAAAAATGATTGATGAGCTGTAAGGAAATGTATTGCTTTATAGGCGATTTAGATTTTTTGTGGAAAAGGATCTAAATAATTAATATAATCCCCTACATGTAAAAATGGGGTTTAAAGTCAAGTTGTATGAGACCCAGAGGTGGACATACCTGTATATACTGACAGCTTTGTTCACAAAAATACCCCCAAGCCAAGCTGTTTCCACTGCATGAACACTGCCCCCAAAGTACCCAGTCCCAAAGAGATGCCTTTTTTTTGAAAACCAACAGTGGTATTTGTTCAACTCTGTCACAAAAAGAAAGAAAACAAGAGCAGAGTAATAAAAGAAAAATGAGAAGACAGTGGGCTTTCCCCGTCTCATATTACATATTCTCTCTTCCTTTCCTCCTCCCCTCAGCCAGCTAAAGCAACTGGCAGGTGCAGTATTGCTCTGCAGATGGACCAGGAGTGGCACACATACAGTTATATATGCCTGGCACACTCACATTTCCTCCTTTATATCACATGCCAGCTAGCCAGGCAGTAGCCAGATTTGAGAGGACATCCCCAACAGTTGTTGTGCATGGAGAGGAACCAGTCTACTGGCAGTACACTATTAACCCTTCTCCAAAAACAGACTGTGCACTTAAGCCAGGGCAATAATTCTCATTTTTTCCCCATTTTTTCACTGTCACTCTTTATTTGTCTTTCCTTCCTTGCCGTAACTACAGTGGATATTTTTTTGGATGGGACAAGTCGGTACAGGTGATTCTACCACACTGAATTCCTCAAAACTTTATACAGATTTCTTACTTTTCTTCCTTGTCTCCCAAACTTAAATCAGCTCTTTTTAGGTTGTGGGTGGGGGAGAATAAAACTGGTGGAATGGGAGACCTATATTTGTTCATAAACTAACTCACAGATCACATTTATAGAAGGTTTTTGGCATCTAAAGATGCAACTAATTATTTGATAGGATTTAGAAAACCACCTAAATATAGATTGAGACTGAAGGGTCAAAGTTTGTGTGAATCAGACAGATTGACAAAATCATTGTTTCTAGGAACCTAAGTATTTTGTTAACTCTGGTCTGGTATCATTACAGGAATTCCTATTTTACTTAAAATCTCATCCAACACTCTTCTTAATTTCTGTCATTTCAAGGGTGGGAAAATTGCTGCTGTGTGCATCTGTGAACATATTGTGGACTAGCTTCTGCTAACAAAAGCACAGGAAAGCCAATGTCACCATCTCCTTGCAAAGTTCTCCATCCCTGGAAGCCCCAAGTCGTGGAGAATCAGTGGACCAATTCTCACAGCTGCTCCACTCCCCACAAAGGGAGTAACCAAGAAGAAAATGCGTGAATCCAGCAGGGATGCTCACAGGCATCTTAGAGCAAACTCAAGTTCCCTTTATGTGACATCACTCTTTGGAAAAAAGAGTTCTCTAGACAGAGAATGTTTCAAGGAAATATCCCACCAAAGCAGGCTTCAGCCAGTCTCAAGGCAGGAGAGCATTTCTGCCCAAAATACTTACTTTTATTTTATTACAATTAAAAAAAAAAAAAAAGACACAAAAAGTTTGAACATAGCAATAAAAAAAGAAGAAAACAACTACAAAATTGGGTTCCCTTAAATCCTGACATTTATCACACCGTGGGATTTACTTTTACTGCAGTATTTAAAGGATTTCCTACTCTTAGACTTGGGAATACTGCAAATAGCACAGTAAATTTAACTACTATGAGCAGTAAATGTCAAGATTTTAATGGTGCCTACTGTATGCCAGTTGGTTACAGAGTCACCCATATGTGTTAACATGTCAGGTCTGATTCTGCCCTCAGTTATGTCTGTGTAAACCTGGTGTAAGGGCACTTAAGTCACAAGAGTAACCATCACAGGAAACCCATGTGAAATCAGAATCCAGGTCTCTATGCAAAATCTTGTTTGAAAGAAAAGCATTGGTCTAAATCAGTTCTTTCCAGGAAAAAAAATTCTTCACTGAAATCAAAGGACTGGGATAGGACATCAGGATCCAACACTCAGTTCCCATTGCAGGGGTGCTAGTCATGTGGGCAGAGACTGGTCATCACTTGTTTTGCCTTAATGTGTCTTCTAGATACAAAATCCATGAGGGCAGAGCTGATGCCACTTCTGTCAGCGTAAGACTCCGCATCTACACATCATCCATTAGGGTACTAAACAAAAATAAATTAACTTCTACTGTATCCAGAGAATTTTGTCCCTTCTTTTCCTTCAGTCTTGTAATTCCCCAAACAACATTCTTGTGCTTTAGAGAAGCTCCTCTAATACACCCTCCTATTTCTTTCCAAAAAGCTGCATAAAGCCATGGAGGATACTGCAATAATGTGGAAGCAGGTGCCACAGGCTGAGGCTCCACTTGTGAAAAAGGTGTGCTTAACTCTGCTTAATAGACCAAACCCATATTGAATGACAGCTCTGTGAAGGCAAAGAACCTTTCTTTATATCAAAAGGGCTTCTATCAAAAACATTCTGAGGCCAACACCAAAGACAAGCCTCTTGCAGTTGACACTTGCAGAGTTGCCATGCAAAGTCAGCAGCCCCTTCCTGCAGCCCTCCCAGGATGTCCCACACATCCTTGTACCCTGCTGCCTCTCAAGCCAGCAGCCAGCAGCACACACTCCCTGTGAGGCTTCCTTGAGAAAATTCACCACAACAAATCTCCAGCCACACTATACGTAACAATATGGAAAATCACTCTGAAGTCTCTTAAAATTTTAAAATATGCTGTGGCTTTCTCAGAAGTGTATTTCTTTCTGACATTAAGAACCAGATGTTAGATGGAATCTTGAGATTTGATTCTGAGTAAAGGATTCCAACGTTTTGGTGCAGCTAACCACATTCTCTTCAACATACCCCAGTCTTATTACCCAATAGAGGTTATTTCAGATCCTTCTATTTTCAGTCTGCCACACACTAAGTACTCATCATTTTATGACACATAGTTACATGGACTAAGATAATGGTAATTATATCTCATACTTCAAAGCAATTACCCGGTGAGGTGAGGAAGGGCTCCTTCTTCCACATTCCACAATAGAGTATTTGCAGCATGGAGTTATTCACCTTTCTGAGATGCATTAGCTATTGGTCAGAGTCAGAAGCAAGATACCAGATTTAATGGATTAAAGGTCTGATCCATTATCACACATCTTATAATTATCCAGAAGCATAAGTCTTTACAGTAATTAATCAGTGAGAGATTAGTGAATATTCCCAGTGGGAAGATACTAAGTCTGAGAAATAAGTGTAGTTTGGTGATGTCCTTAATTAGATATTGACTCATTATCCAGAACGCTTGTGTTTTTGGACATGATGGTCACACGCAAATAAAAAAAAATCCTATTTTCTTGTAGTCCTTAAAGAATATAAGGTAATTATTCCAAAAATTTACATATGAACTCTATATACCCTGTGCTAGGGGATTCTGTTTCCAGCTTCTCTGTAGGTATGGATGTATTCTTGTAGTTGTTCTGAATGCAGCCAAAAAATGCAGAGGGTGGTTGTGAGCAAGGCAGCTGTTCTGCCTCTCTGACCCCCAGAGGAACACCTACTCAGAGAAAAAGGGGTTGCCAGCCCTGGGCCTGGACCAACCTGCCAATGCATAGATGGCTGGGGAGCCTCAGTGCCTATCAAAGGAAATCTGAAGGACCAGGGAAGAGATGAACACATGGGAACAAGGAAAAATAATTCCCTGAATTTTGACTCCTGGCTGTTAAGATCTTGAAACTCCACACAAAGATGCTCTGGGTTTTGTCCCCCTAATTGCCTTCATATCCAGCAGCTGACCTCTGTGAAACAACCTGGTCCTCTGTTCTGAGCACAGCAGTCCTGCAAACAGCAGAAATGGGAGCCCAGGGAGACCTTACTTGTCTCTGTGTGGAGTTGGGTTCTCCTCCTTACTAGTTTCCTGTATCCTAACCCCATGCAAGACTCTTGTACTGGGTTAACTCAGCGTTGGCTTTCCTACTCCCAAGGACTGAGCAGAGAATCATCTCTGTCTATGCATGAATTCACAAAATCCTATTTTTCACCCCAGCAGATAGTGCCTATGAAGTGTCATTATTATTAGGTCTAGACATGAAGCATGTGTCCTTTTCACAAAAAACAGAGGTGTTCAATCTTTCCGACTAATATCCTACTTCATATTAATTTTATTTGGGATTTTTACACAAGGCAACTCCAAAGGAAACAGGTTTTCATAAGATTTCACAGCCCCTAAGGAGACAGAGAGCTAGAAGCACGTCTCGAGCCTCCTCCACGCCTTGTCTCACTTGCAAAGAAGCGGGCCAACACTGTGATGAGGTCTGTTAAAGGCTCCCTCAGTTCTTTAGTCGCCTCCTCTCATTCCTGACATTGTGTCCCCTTCTGTGTGCGGCACCATCTCACATTTCCTATACTCCAAATAACTTCTCACTCCTCCCTCAACTCCTTCCTTTGAGGAACCTTCATTCCTTTTTCTCCTCAACAGTCAGCTCATCTCTCTTCCCCCCTGCTGAGCTGTGAGCTTACTGGAACAGGAAATATGCTGTATTCTCAAAGTGCTCTATAAACATGTTTAATAACAATCTTTTTCAACCCTTGATCTTTCCTGGATGAATCCCACTTAATCCTCACTGAGATTTTTATGAATGGATTTTCCTTACCCTTTGAGCAACATCTTTTTGCTAATATTTTTATGTCAGCAACTAAGTGGGAGATAGACTGTAGCTGCTAAAAATAAAGAATAAAAGACAAAAAAACGCTAATTACTCAGATCAAAACAAAATCTGGAGAAGTGAGTCATAACTCAAAAGAAAGGGAAGAATGTCTTGCTTTTCACTGGGAAATGAAAAAAATACTACAGAAAATTAAATGCTTCTCCTCCTCTTACGCTTAGGAGATTATTGTCATCTTTAAGTTAACCAAACTAGATTACACCGCAGCTCTCACTTCTAGGCTGCAAGTAAGAAGTGAAAGATGTCACAAAAACACATACGAGTCGCAAGGCAAGAAAGCCAGACAGCTTGAGCTTTACAAATGAAAGAGATGAAATTGCCACAGTTCTGAATTAAAGGAAGAATTCAAAGCAAAGAACACAAACTACTTCTGACTGTGCAAAGCCAGTAAGATAGTACAACTGGTAGAAGGCTGTCTGCTTGTACACTGTGCCAGTTACTGAACTAGCATGCACCAAAATAATTTGTAAATACATATCTATTGCTTTGAGTTCTTATTTTAAGAAAAATTTCAGTAGCATGCAAGCTATAAATACTTCTGGATCCATCCTTGATGCAACTACACTGCAGTATTTGGAAATAAGTCTTTTATGCATTATTTAGTGTTTCAGCTGTAGAAAAATACTTTCATAAGACAGTAACTTAGATGTCTGAGATAATGCTCATGGGTCAAGTTCACAGATGATGTGAAGAATGATGTAAGATATATATGAGACTTGCCATATCTTACTCCTGTAGTTTTTCTTAATACAAGTCAACTCTTTCTAAATTACTGATCACGGATTTAATAGCCCTTTCTACGTATCTGCGTGCATGTGGGCATTTTTTTGCTACTATCAAGTGTATTATCACGTAAGTCTTGTGTCCAAGGCTGGTAAAATATAGTATTGGATGACTTAGAAGTTGAAAAAAATTATCAACACCTGTCCATTAAAATGTCAAAAGCAATCCATAATTAAAGAAAAATCACTTCTATTTATTATTTATTTAAAGGTTGATGGAATATGACAGTCTCAGAGAGGTGGGCTGAGATTACTTCCTCAAGAAAAATAGCCCACATCTCACAGATTGCTGGAGAGGAGGATAACCACAGGCTAAATAAACCCACTTAGCACACAACAACTATACCCATCAGACCATAACATGGACTACATTTTGTTTGTGAGCTATTTATACATGCCATTACTAGAGAGAGAAGTCTTTCACTTGCTGAATCTTAGTCTGCTATGCACTGAGTGCTTTAACTGCTGTCATTACAAATGTTTACTCCTTCTCTAATGTATTATCAAATTGCACCAATTTTCGTAATAAAACCTTTGCCCCCATATAAATAGTTTATTCATGCAAATAACAAAATGTAGGAAGAATTACATGGGTTTTTCTTAAGAGATTATATACACTGGGAAAAATCAAGGGCATAATCAATTTTTTAAAAAAATGCTTCTGCAACCCAGCTTACACTTGTTGAAAACAGAGTTTGTTATCTCACTCTACAATCACAAAACCTGTCTTTAAAACTAACTTGGGGAGTGCTTCCACACTCGTAGCTTAAATATTAGCTATAGAGACTCTCCCGCCATTGAAAAAATACATCAGTCCTGATGCCCTCCCTGTCCCTTAAGCTGTGTTAACGATGACAGTTCTGTAGCAAAGAATCTCTAACGCTGCTTGAAGGCACAGTGTTCATTCCCGGTAACAGGATGGTCAAAGCCAAAGTTTGGAACTGCAGACAAGCTGATCTAAAAGGAAGGGGTATAAAGACAGGTTTCAGATGAAAAGGCCAGCCTCAGAGGAAAGCACTATTAATGATGTTTTGAAAGAGCAGAAAGGCTGAGAGTGAACACTGGCCAATCAGTTATATGGAAAGTGGCTGTATAGGATATACTCTCCAATGAATTAGTGGAGCAATTGAACAGTTGTTTTATTAAATGATATTATGAACTCTCTGATCATAATCGCAGCTGCTACTTGCATCCCAGTAGACTAATATGCTCTGTTTTCCCTACTAAGGCACGTTTGGGACAATTGTGGGGGGACACACATGGACAGGGAAAAATTGCAGTGAGAAGATGTGCCAGGATTCCACATTTCAAACAATATGCCACCAAATATGATGAAATGAAAAAATCTTTATTAATTTGGAAGTATGTTCCCTGCTGCAAGCAACTTATACAAGATGGAGTAGCTTCCTGTCTATATTACGCAACAGATTTGCTCAGGAAAGGCTTTAAAAACAAAAGTGTGTGGGATACACACCCATAAGAAAATGTCCACAGGTGGGTGCCTAGATCACTTCTTTATACTCTCATATGAACACCAGGTACTACAGGTACTTCCAAGAAGTACAGATTTTGGACAAAGAAAGAAAGAACTAGCCTAGTACAAAAAAGGAGGCCACAGCTGCCATTTGCACCTGCCAAGTCATGTTCACATCTCATCATCTGGGGTAAAGAAATAGTTACATCCCAACACAGTTCTCCCACACAAATCTCATTGTATTAGGTCCCTTAAGTTTCACTAGCCATTCCTGTATGCCCATATTTGCACGTTTATGTGTCTAGCTGCAGCAAACATGGATTCTGGATCATTATTAGTTCTGAAAGGGTTTTTAATTTTAGAAAATGCAGTAGCAAAAAATATTGTCAGACCCATATTCCAATTTAAATATTAGAATGATGTCTCATTGTCTTTCAGTATAAAAAAATTAGACGAGATTATGATTTTTTTAAAATGATGCTACTTTTATATGATATTGCAAAGAGAATAAGGCACTTTCCTTTAAACTGATTTCCAAAGCTATATCTGAGATCTATATCTGCTGTTTATGGATCACAACTAACTTTATAGTCATGTATAAACTGTACTTCTGAGTGCTGTAAGAGGTATCCCCTGTCTCACAATAAAAATATTATGGAACATTATATTTCCATATAGTAATGGCACTCTTATTTTACTAGTAGGAAAGGTATTGTACTAATTTAATTGACTAACATAAAAGTCTCACAAGCAAGATCAATATTTTATTTTCTCAACAGTTTTTGTCAATGAAGATTTAATTTCCCGTGCAGAGAAGGTGTTTGTATAGCTCATAGATAAAAGTGGGGTGTGGTCCTTTCTGTGGAGCCCAGAGGCTTTGACTTCCCCCCCTGCCCCACTCCCACGAGAGCCTCAACACCAAAACACAAGAATAGAGGATTTATTTGCAACCCTATAATAAACTTATCCCTTGATCCAAGATCATATAAATTCTGTATGTGTTAGTTTATGCCTGAACTAAAGATTTCTGTCAGCTTAGCTATGTTGGTTGGGATGTGAAGATAAAAAACATACACAAAATGGAAAAAAAATAACTTAGCCTATTTCCCAGGTTGACATCAGAAGACAGAGGCTTCTGTAGAAGGTAAATATTACCCTAATCTTTGTTGTAAATCTAGAATGGTTGTTTTGATCTTTTTTTACATTGAATGCAAGAAAGCAGAAACACATGCAAGTTCGCCTAAATACAATAATGTTTAAAGACAATAAAATTAGAATGCTGAAAATCTGCAATTGTAATCCAGAACCTTGGCACAATGGACGGATATGTGAACTTTCCCTGAACCTGAAACCAAGTGCTACTTGAAAGAAATTTTCAGTTGATCTGGGTCAGCTCCTGATGTTGCGTGGAAGCCATTGGCAGTGTGGTGGGCAGAGCCAGGTTTCACAATGTACTTCACATTTGCTCAAAACCAAAACTCCCTGAAAATTCAAGGGTTGTAAATTAGAGACAGAACTTCACAAGTCTCTAACTAGACTATAATCTGTCCACAGAACAGATTTATTTACTGTTCTGTTAATCCTCACAGGCTTCTCATCTAAAGGAAAGAAAAATATCCTTTCCACCTGGACTTACAGCCTGCTCCAGAAGTGACGCCACGCAGCACCAGACACAGGTTTTCCAGGCTACTGCTGTCATAAGCAAGGAGAAATACCAAAACTCATCAAAGGGTTTTAAAAATAAAGTCAAAGATGTAAACACAACCTCATTTCACAGTGTGAATGAAGAAAATAGTAATTTCTGAAGCAAGTGAGGTCTGATGGAGTTAGATGGGAAAACTACAGTCACTTTGGCCATTTCAGTGGATTGGCTCCTGAGGAGAAGAAACTCCTACCTGTCAAAAGATGCTAATAATAAAAATTATTGTAATTATATACATAATTACTTCACACTTATCATTAATATCCAATGCTAATAAAGATGAAGCCTGAATATAATATTAAAATAATGTTGCCATTTGCACCTCAACAGCATATTTGTTTATCATTCCTTTAATTTTAGAACATACTTTGTCAGTCTGAAGGTGGAGATGCGAAAGGAGAGAAGGAGCAGTAGCTGAAGAGCGTCTCCCTTCTCTGCTTTGTGGTACTGTGATAGAGTTAGTTCTGTTCATAGTAGGTGGTAAGGGGCTGTGGTTTGGGTTATACTCGCACACAGTTGATAATACAGAGATGGATTTGTTAATTTGTTACTGCTAAGCAGTGAGAGCCAAGGCCACCTCTACTGCTCCCCCCACCCACCAGCCAGGGGGCTGGGGGTGCACAGGGAGCTGAGGGAACACAGCCAGGACAGCGGACCCCAACTGACCAAAATGTTATTCCATACCACATGGTGCCATGCTCAGTGGATAAAAGCTGGGGAAGGGAGAAGGCAGTGGAGGAATGTAAGGAGTGATGTGTTTGTCTTCCCTTACACCCGGGGCCCCGTTTCAGCACAGCCCTGGCAGCGCCCTGGCACCCCAGTGTAACTCTCAGTTTGACATGTCACTGGTGAGCAATGGGGGAACAGACTTGTTCCTTCCAGACCTCATTTTCCTCCCCTACCATGCACAAGCTTTTAGAGCATGATCAGGGCAAATCCTCCTGAATGAAGCATTCGAATTATGCAGCTACTAAGACATTCACTGGTTCACAACACAATGACTGTGTAAGTACAGTTAACTAACACCCCTACTTAAAAACTCTGGCTTGCCATTTTTATTCTTCGTTTTTATCCTGACACATCACCCTCACATTTGTTCAGGCCAGACAGAGGCATCTGTAAACTACCTTTGAGTTAATATGCACACAGATTCTCAATCTGGCTCTTAAAAACTCTTTATACCTATCCTCAAAGTTGTCTTTTTGTATTCCTGGACTTGATAAATAGCATGTGTGGTGAGGTGGGAAAGGTGTTCATAATTTCCAGCTGAAGTATTGCCTGGTGAAGTGTCAGCTTGGGTTACATAACTCATATATAAACAGACTTTTTGTGGCTGGTAGGAGAATAATTGGTTCACCTCTTCTATTCCCTATCTCACACAGCTGCATTGGCCTCTTATTTCATTATTCAGTAAAGCTTGCAATGACCACCATATTCTTTACAAAATAGCCTATATAATAGTGAGAAAAATCTTGTAGATTAAGAAGAAAAGGTCATCATTTAAACCGTAAAAGCTCCTCAGGAAGATACCAGGTGTTTATTAGACAATTACATTATTCTGTGGTTGGTCAAATCTGAGCCCTCCAGGACACTGCCATGGGAGAAAGGTTAGCATGGAACTGAGCCTTTGGCCCAGGAGTCAGAGAGACATTTAGCAGATGCAAAGCTCCAGAGAACCCTCAGCCAGGTGCTGCAAGTGCAGTGGAACGACTTTGTGCATTAGGCATGAGATAGTCTCCTCCAGCACTGGGTAGACGAGTTCACGTGGAGAACCAGTACAGCACTGCCAGTCAGCTGAGAATCCACGCCTTCCCTTACTACTCACCAACCTTCCCAGACTTGTAAACAAAACCCCCAGGTGCTTTAGGTACTACTGTAATAAACAGCCATTACAACTTCCCAGGGAGTGGAGTCAAGAGTGCCCTGACAGTAAGGATTCAAGGCAAGGCAGCAAGGTTCCTCTGTGAGCTTCTTATTGCATGAACCTCTACAATACCATTAGCTGCTCTTGAAGAGTTTCCTTCTTCCTGTCAGTATGGGAGAAGACAATGCTGACATGTAGAGAGGTGGCATTGTCACACGTAAGGTACACCTATGTGTTGTAGTGCTTCAGCCTGCAGGTATCTCCATCACTTCAGGGAATATCCTTAACCTTTCTGGGACAGGATATAGAACAAGAGACAAACTAACCATAGCACTGTGATCGCAGGCCTCCGACGAGCCACTAATGACTATGCGTGGTTCTTCTTCCCAGCTGAAAGAACAGGTATAAAGAAAATATTGAAGGTAATATGCTGCCTGACACATACTGCTGAGAATTACTGTGATAAGCAACCCCATGCTGATGCTGCAAAATGCATTCATGCTTCACAAACAGAACATTTTACCATGAATCCTTCTGGTCCAACATGTTCAAGACTTCTAAAATCTCCACATACTTATGCATCAGGCTCCTCTATGCAGTCTCATTCTCCTTTCCCAACTTTTCCACATCACTTTCACCTTTTCCTCAGTGCAAAGGAACAGACCTTTCCCATGCATTTCAGTGGACTGGCTCCTGAGGAGAAGAAACTCCTACCTGTCAAAAGATGCTAATAATAAAAATTATTGTAATTATATACATAATTACTTCACACACAGCCCCAGACTACTTTCTGGATTCTCTCCCGAATGGAGAGTAAAAATTACTCTTCAATGATAAATAAGTATGCTGTTATTTTCTTTCTGCTTCTCACGTGGACTTTTATAGGTGTATGACTTACAGATTTTTTCATTTTTCACAGAGTGTAAAACAAAGGCAATATTTAAATCCCCTCTCCTCTTACTGGAGGTATGAAAGCTAATTAGGGAATATGCAGAACATGTTCTGGAGATGAACAACATTAAACGCATGACTGATATTGGTCTAGAAGCAAGAGAAATATCAGTTGCAGCACTGATGGCCTGAGAAGGAACATACCTATGTAAAGTGCACACATCCACATCTACATAGATACATTCCTATGGTATTCTGGGTCTGCTCTCTTCAAGTGGGGAGCCTCTCCAGAAGAACAAAGGAGAATTGTTTTGTCATTGAATCATCCCTCTGTTGCATCTCATTGTACAAGACTTATACTAGAATACACTGGCAAATCACTAGGAGACAACTTCTTCAGGGTCTTTGTAAATACTACTACTTATGTTACCTGAATTTAAATCATAGTAAATTTTCTTACACCCATGTTAAAAGAGTGGATAGAAAAATATCTCCTTCTGTTAGCCTTCAGCTTAAAGCTTAATTCTCTCAAACATTTGAAAGAGCAAAATGAAATTGTACAAATGTCTATGGAATACGAAATGTAAACAGGGGATGTCTCTGAGGCCAAGCAAATGTGTGGAAAACCCCAAAGTTTCCTGCATAATTTTCTTGTACTGAATAGCATGTATAGTTGGTAATAGGAAATTATTTTCTCATTCAGGTGTCCAATCAAAACTTATGTGAAGTCCCCCTATACCAATTCCCCAACTGCATCATAGAGAGCAATATAATAAGGCCCCATTGACAAAAATATTCCTTGATTGCAAGGATCGTCGATATCCTGAAAATGAGTTTTCACAACACTAGAGGTGCACTTCAGCTCACTTTGCCAGGTGTTTGCATTGCAGTGATAATTTCCAGCACTGTGCTGGCTGCTGAATATGGCCCAAAATTGGAATCACCCCCATAGGAGTATTCAGATTGCATAGGAAAACCTGGGCAAAGAATAGAACAGACTACCATCACAAAGAACAGAGCAGCACACCCTGAATACAAGCTGCATCAGAGCAAGCATGCAGGCATCATTTGTACAGCTTTATAGCAGCAGAAGTTTCCATATTGATAGACAGGAAGGCTCAGGGAGGGTCTCAGAATCAAGACTCCTGTCTAGTTCAAATCTGTATTTTAGGGGACTCTGGGGTAAACACACAAACTGCCTCTTTCCTTTTCACTGGGGTGTTTCCACAAATGCTTCCCTCAATCTGAATCTATCTCTGTGCATGAGTTTGATAGTGACTCTCCATCATCCTAAGCAGCCGGTGAGTCCTGATCTACAGTTTGCTAATGAAGGAAGATTTCCTCCATTCCTCACTGAGAGCGCAGCCTAAGCCACTTAGTGCTGGTGTTTTTCACAGCCTTTCTTTGCTTTTCGTGTATATACAAAAGGAGAGACAGAGAAACAGGTCAGAGAGAGAGGCTTAGCTCATTGTGGTGTAAAGGACAGCAGTATCTGACCCCTTACAAAACTCAGAGGTTCACATAGGCATGCGTGGCACTCCAGATGCTGTGCATGAAGCCCCGCAAATGTGACTGTTCACACTTGCACTGCGTGCAGGCTGTCCATCCAAAGAGCATCACATATATGAAAATGTCTGCCACACACAGAAGCTACTGCCACGTCCTTTACTCTGCTCTTCTTTGCTAATCACTGCTTCAGCTGTCCACAGTTTTAAAAAGGTGATGAGAGAGAAGGCATTGTCCTAAACTTAGAGTGAAGAAAGAAAAATCCTGCTTCTGAGTATGTTACTCTGTGAGGATACCAACGAAATTGCTCCTATTTGCAATTAATTTAGTGAGCTGACTGTGCCAGAGTACCAGAGAAAAAAGTACCACCTAAACAGAGACTTGCTCTTGATGTCAATTTATTGACAAAAAGTTGAATTTCTGATTTCTTCTGCCAATTATCCCTTACATAATCAAAATAATTTCCTCTTGATATGATCATAACAGTTTTATGCAGTGTTCCCTTCTCCAAAGTCAAGATGACTAAAAGAAAACAGTGATTCCAGACACCCTTCATTCTAGGCACCTAGTTTGAATGATAGGAAGCTTGATTTTCAGTAGCTACTTTAAAAAATTTCCAAAAAGTAGAAGCTCTCAAGTTGAGCAAACAACAGTTGAGGCTAAAAGTACTAGTCACATTTGAAAATGTCAGCCCTTGTATTACAGGCAAGCAATGACCATCAGCTACAAATTATGTGTGAGGTTCTTGGTTTTTTCTAAAAAGCGCTCATGATGCTAAAATAAGGCTTTAATTGACCATTACCTATTTTAAGGGAGTTGGGTCTTTTCACTGGTTTAATATGATTACTCCAGTTTGGGCAGAGACTTATTCCCTAGTAAAGGCAAGGAGTCTTGGGCTTATTTGAGTAGGCAGCACAAATCCAGACTGCTTCCCATCCCCTAAGGCACAGCCATACTGCCCGTATAGCTCCCCTGCAGCAGCTGCAGGAGCACTGACCCTCAAACTGTCACCGGAGCACAGACACCCCGGTGCTGTCCGTCCCATGAGCCCTGCAAGGAGACGTTTGATCTGACGGGGTCTGCAGGTCGCTCGCTCTGGGAGCCATATCCCATTGCATAGTGAAACAGCACCGTATGTTTATGTACCAGACCTTCCTAAAAAAAGTGAGCTTTGCCCTTAATCACTGGTATTTATGATTCATAAAGAAGTGGAAGAAATGTGAATAAGGAATATGTGATAAGAACAAAAGATGTCTGTGCCCACTGACATTGTCAGTAGAATCCTGCTGTCATTGCACTCCATTGGG
>VYZT01020437.1:132500-138635 GCA_013400735.1 Pomatostomus ruficeps
AAACCCAAACAAAAAACAAACAACCAACCTGCTACCATATAGAAACTACGAGTCTTTGTTTCTACAAGTTAACTAAATGCAAGAGACTGTTTTTAATTCAATATTACTTAAGCAGAAAATAAGTCCCTCATTCATTTGTCCTGTAAGTAGCTTTTTTTATTTTTACTAATTAAACAATTGTTTACTTTATAGTGGCAGTAAAAAATACTGAAAGTACTTTTAGCCTAAGGCAACCAGATGCCCCAGATTCATCAGGCCAGTCCCATTTTTTTTAATGGACCTTCGTGTTGTCTGTTGCAAATTGTCCGGGTGCTAAGCCGTTCCAGTTTTCACAACCCCCTTCCCTTCCTCCCAGACAGCCAGTGCTCCAGTCCCAGTTCACTTCCTTTGTGTCTGACATCTGCACCATTAGACACCAGAAAGGTGGGCAGGTAGCCCAGTGGCCACAAAACCTGTTTCAATTCTTGGCTGAGCCCCAACAACCCCGCTGCCCTACCCACAAAAATCTTCCAGGATGCTAAGACCGCAAATCTGGTCGGCTTATTTTAGCCAACTGTACTATTCAGAAAAATTAAAACAATTATTGCTTGCTTCAAAATGTTTATCTGCCTCTTTAGTTTTCACAGAACGTTCCCTTGTTTTATGGCTAATATTTCACTGCAGAGAAGTAATTCTTAAAAAAAAAAAAAACCCAAAAAACAAAACCATAAAACATCATTGTTCAGAGATAGCTGAACCTGAAGCTCTAATTTATTTTTTGGTAAGATTTTTTTATTTTTTAAGGGGTGCAGATTCTGAACAAAAGTCAACCAAAAAAGTTGAAATAAGAGGTAGACATACAATAGGTGAGAAAGTTATTTGTATAAAAACCCTCTAGAATAGCATTGAGTAGTAACATTATTGGGAACCAAAGAAATTGCTCGATATCTGGGCTGCCTTTCTTCCTCAGGGAAACTGTATTTAACAAAAAAAAAGACACAAAGCACACATAAGTGCCTCTCATAACGTGAAAGATTTCTGTTTAATTTTGTTTAAGTGTTCTGTGCTATCAGTTGCTGCTTGAATTAAATGAAAAGCAATTTCAGTGGTAAACTGAACCCTTAAATGTAAAAAAAAAAAATTCCATTTTCTTTTGAGCTATGATCTTAAATTATAGCACTGCCCACTAGAGCTGTTTGAGCTCAGGTTGTGTTGGTGTATTTGCTATAATAAACCCCTCACTTAAGCAGGATTATGATTTGGCCACAACAATATCTAGATGAATAAAAGGTGACAGGCAAACTCTTATTCTGGGAAAGATTTTTTTTTTTTTTTAAAAAAAAAGCATATTGAAGATAAAATCTTCCTAAGTTTATCACTTTAAAGGGATTATTATTGATACCATTACTTATTAAAACAAACATATTTTGACAGCTGCCTCATTTGATCACAAGTATAATTTGGACTTTTAAATTATTCTTGTTTTGAATCATTTTTAAAACACAATAGAGATCATGTCCATTGTGAAAAAGCCTTTGTAATTACTGACTGAAAATCCAGTGGTGATTTTTAGTATGTGAATAACTGAAATAAATTAAGGTGACAACTCAACAGCAAAAAACCTTTTCCACATTATTTTTGCATTGCCTAAAATTCAACTTCATACCAAAGTAATAGTGAACACTCTGCATACATCCTCGAGTATTAGAACCATATAGGAATCTAAGTAAATGCTCTAATTTAAAAGAAAAGTATAATCTTACACCTGAAGCTGAATTTAAATAGTCACAGCTGATGTAAAATGTCCCTCACTGGTATGTGGCAGCCATTTTAGGTATTCAGGTTGTTTTGTTGTTTTCTGCTAGTATTTATACAGTAGAAATATAAATGCTTGGAGCATGGGGAATCCAATCAGCATATCATAAATACAGTGCAGCATTTCAGGATAAGAGGTGAATTTTTGATATTCCTTTGAAAATAACATCTTCGAGGTTTTTAAATAAGATTAGAAAAATTTAAATTAGGAAGAAAATCAAACATAGAAGTATAGGACCAATATTGAAACTTTCACTAAGAATGTTTTGTCCTTTCAGCACACTAAGGCACTTGAAACACTTTGAAATATTAGTTAATTTAGTTACTCAACGTCTATAAGAAAAGTCTCCAACATATTTCTTATATCTGACTACTTGTTGTGTAAGCAGCTCTATGTTGTCTAGCTCTCTAGTAGCTGACAACAAATACAATAATTTTCAGACTTTACCCTCTTGAGCCAAAGCAATAGTCTATAATGTTTGTGATTTTAGCTACCTATTTAGAAGTTAAGGAAGCAGAACAGAAAAAAACACCAAAGTCTGAAGAATTAAAGGTAATTTCCATTTTAATTCCAAGCTACTTGGAATTGTGTTGTGTGAATCCTAACCTAATAATGAATGGATGAGATTTAGAGGTTCAGCTTGAATACATTCCCACAGCTGCTCACGTGGCCCAAGCTGTAACACAGTCGTGTCTCTCCCAGTTCCTGCTTTTTGATCTGAATCAAGACCATTTGCCCCATTTGTTCCCAGTTGCTTTTTAAAAAGGACAAAACTTGCTACTTGTTTCTGGCTCTTAATTCAGGCTTATTCCTGCCTGTCTTCATCCCATCCACTACCCTTTTTCTACCACAGCAAACATAACTATTAAAATTTTAAGGGCCTTCATGTTTATGGATCCCCCACAGATCATCTTTTCTTCTGCATCAGCTCAGTGCCAGTGATGGCAGTTTGCATTCCTCCTCAACCAAGGTTTCCTGGAAGTACCTTTATGCTATTTAGCAGACTGCCCCTTACGCTTCAGAGAAGTTTCCACCAAGTTTACACAGCCATTATTTCATATTCCTTCAGCTCTTATCCTGAAATTTACCTATGCTGTGATCCTGATAAAGAACCCAACAGTAGATTTTGTGTGCTGACTTGTATCTATTATGCTAATGATAATAATTTCCCTGTTATTTGATGCTCCTACATTGTGTTGCATTCACCTATTATTCCTTGTAGCATTCACAGAGACTCCCTAAAAAATCACTTAACTCAGTGTGAAGACTCATTGCTTTCAAAGGTTTTGGATCAGGTTCCTGGATGAGCAGTCTTTTCCATTTTATAGTAAGGAGGGGGCCCTGTCCAAGTAAATTGTAAATCTGACTCTGTTTTACCCTTCCTCCAGCCGGCATCTCGATAGTAGACCCTTCTGTTTGGTCCTGGGGGAGACCAGCCACTGAACACCTTTTTTTCCATTCAGAAATAAATTTAAAATAAAAATGGGCATTCTTTAGATATTGTTTTGAGGACACTGAAGCTTTGTTCTATGGCGGTTCTCCTTTTATCCTAAATCCATTTAGGATAATTCTACTTTAAATATTCTCTGTGGTATCCAAGTGACTTTGAGTTAGAATAGCCCCATCCATGGGCATTAGAAATCCAAAGGCTCTACTGGACCTAGATTTTTTCCAAGACCTACCCCAAAATGGAAACAAAAAAGCTTCTCAAATTCAGAGCAGGATTAGCCCATTTCTGCTGGTGACCTCATTAAGTGCAGTGCTGTAAGACCATGCCGACTCACACAGAAATTTCTATTTAAGTTACCACACTGACTCCATATTTCTGCACCAAATACTCTGACCGAAATGCATACTTAGATGTCAGTGGGAAAATGGGAGGCCCCTATGCAAAGATACACAGAGGACCCACTTCTACCACCTCCCCGTTCCAGGCAGAGGTGACCCAGAAAGGTCCTTCTTATCTCCCTGTCAACCATCAGAGAAAGAATAGCAAATTTTAAAATCAGTTCTGGAAGAGTTTGTGAGTTGGCACAAGAGCCTGTAATGGTTCTAAACCTTTAACATTATTTTAAGGCTATATTTAAATATATATGTGTCATTTAAAATAACTCACATGCCCTCCTCCCATTTGCTATTATTCATTTCAGCACCGATGCAACAGCCAAATGGTTTACCAGCCTGTGTCGCTAACACTTGCATAATAACTTGAGATCTCACAACCCCTCTATTTATCAAGCAACAATGTTACCAAAAATAACTATATGCATAGCTATAAGGGGAGTTGGGGAGGGGGAGAGGGGGAAAGGGGATGGGGAGATTTGTCAATACAATTTGAAACCTGCAATAAAGAGCTCGCGTTGAAGCTTTCACAGTGTGTAAGTCACTTTTCCTGATGGGCACTCATCACAAGGTGGAGCCACAAAAAGAGGGTCTGTGCAGGCCCTTGGAGAGGCACCAGGACTACCAGGTCAGCGTGGGGCTCCAGAGCAATGCCACTGCGTACGTCACTGTGAACCAGCAGCAAGTAAAATGAGGGAGACATCTCAGGCAAGGTCCACAATATCAGTGTAACAAACCCACAGAAGCCCCTTGCCCCCCTCCACCTTCCTGACCCAGCAGTAATCATTATTTCCCTTGCTATGCACCTATTCTTAACATCATTATTCACAGCAGAATAATGTGTTTTATTGCAAAATGGTTTCAGTGCAAAATACAGGAGGTTAATAAAGAAGGAATGTCACTGTTGTGTCCACTGTCCACTCACTGTCCACTTACTTTTCTCATGTGTGTGTCTGTGTGTCTGTGTGCAGCTTTTCTTTTCAAAGCTTCGGCATTCCTGGGGGTGGGAGGGAAGAAGGAAGGAAGGCAGCAGCTCTTTAGAAAGGCTGCTTCATCTGTGAAGTTTACAAAATACCATCAGCATTGCTGAACTAATGAATAACAAGAATGTGTTGTCTCTAGCTTTTATGCAGACTGTTCTGAAAAGATTCAAAACTGTGTGGGACCTGCAGTGTTGATCTGCCTATTCCAGGTACAGCTTCAATGATTTTTATCTCAGCTTGGAACACAGAGTGTGTTCTGATACTAATACTGATAAAAGCATAAAGGCTGATGCCATCTGCCATGGCAACTATCAAGATGGCAGCTGCTTTTCATCAGCTTTATCTGAACTTTGCGTTAACGGGAATTCAGACACTGTGGGTGCATTTTCAAAAAGGACATAAAAATGATAGCACTCCTCTGAATAAAACCAATTCATCAAATATCAACCTACTCTCATCTCCTTTATCTTCCTGGTAAGAAAAACGAAAAAGGGGGAAAATTCCATGTGTGCTCTCTTTAGATCACCTTGTCTCTTTATCAGCCCTGTCTCTGATGCCAGTGGTATTAGACGCTTCCACTCACACAGCAGCAGCAGCAGCAGCAGGGCTGTAACCCTAAGAGGTTCTGACTTTGAATCCCAGCACTGGCAGCACTGCTACAAATGGGTTTCAAATGTGCAGTGTCTGAGGGCAGTGCAATCAACAAAATAGCATGCTAGTGTACAGAGCCTACCACAGGTAATAATAGAGGCCTTTCCCAAAGAAAGAAAAACAAAAGAAAATAAAGAAAGAAAGGGGGAGAGGAAAAAGGAGAGGAAAAAATGAACGAGTAGTAATTTTAAGGGGCGCTTTTTATTTCCTCAGCAATGGTTTACAGCAGGTACACCTTCTCCATGTTCATTAGCAGTGCTAGAACATGACAATTCACTACAGAAAAGATGCTAATTGCAGCACACAAGCTTTGTGTTGCTGGCTATAAAAGCATATATGAAAGATAAATATACGATGGTAGTATACGAACATATTAGAATGCTGTTACACTTCTACTTATTTTGCTATTTTCCAGAAGGTTATTTTCCCTGATTTTTTTTCCTCTGCTAATTAAATCTTTATTTGATTTATTTTTTTGGTTTAACTTAGCATCTGGCTCTATCTTTCTCAGAATAAATTTTATTGAATTTTAAGTAGATATAGATATATAATGGATGTATCTAAACAAAAAAAGATATAGAAAACAATGATGCTAAACTATACATATAATGTAATCCAAAAATTTACAAAACATGTTTTCAAAAGTGTTTGTTGCTACTACAGATTGCTGTGGCAAGTAAGATTAAAATGCTTGAATATTAGTGAAAGAAAGCCTAATTAGAAAGCTGAATTAGACACAGAAAGCAAGTTTGACATAGAGAGGACAAGGACCAAAGACAGGACTGTGCAAAATACTGAGTGACTTCAGCTTTCCAACAAGCCAGTGGCAGTTGAGGGAGCTCTCTGGCACCGCAAGTCGAGCCC
>VYZT01020437.1:138659-149431 GCA_013400735.1 Pomatostomus ruficeps
AGTCGAGCCCCAAGGGACAGAGTTTACTCGAAGCAAGAATAGCAGACCAAATCATCAGCCACTGTAAATCAGTTTAGCGCCACAGCAGTCAAGGCTAGGGTCTGAGCTGGGCCAAAGGCATGGCAGCCATTTGGCCCAGGAGCTCTCAAGGGTAATAGGAAGCCACAGATCTACATCTAAATTAAAATTATGAACTGTATTAAGTAATAATGCCATCAGTTAGAAGATATTTTTGTTACTTCTCAATATTTGCATCTGGAAACAATATTACCAAATAGCTGATTGTGCCACAGCAACGTGGTTGTTGGAAGTCAGGAAGGAGCGAAATGGCTGAGATTTAGAAAAGAGATTATTACGTTTTCCCTCTGCAATCCGCTATTTCAAATATGCACTCATTTTCTCTTCCTGTTGTTATGTACTAAACGAGGCTGGGAGGCAGGGTAAGACAGCCTATATTTTCAATAATGTGAAAAGCAAGAGGAAAAAAAATAGTGTATAAACCCCAAGCTTTCTCTAGATTTTGTTTCCCATGCTTACTGTCCAACCCAGATCCTTGGTTCCGGCTGGGACACTGCTGAGGCATTTAAATTAAGGGAGTTCTTTAAATTAAAATTAATTTCATTTCAGCAAAATACTCAGCCCAAAAACTAAAGCATAAGAAATGATAGCTGATATCTTTGTTTAAGGTCTTGTAGGGTGATGGAAAGCTACAAGCTCAAGAAGACCACCACATGGAGGTCATACTGTCTTCCTCCAAATTATGTTTAAGATGCCTTCTGAACAGTGAGGAATCTGAACTACTGAAACTTTTGTAATCCTTACTACAGGGACAGGAGATTTTTTGTCTAAGAGTTATCAGTTCCACAGCATTTTTAGGCACTAAAAAAAAAAAAATTATCTATAAAAAAATTCCCTTGCACTAGAAAGTAACAGCAATAAAACAAAAACACAGAAAAAAAATTAAAGCAAGTAAAGTATAAGCAGAGCTGACACTATGCAGACTTTTAGGACACAATTCTGTATGTGAAAATGTCAATTCATCTCTCCCTTGTGCAAGAACATATTATTAATGTTTACTGCCTACAGCAAAAGATAAACACTTTCTGGAATGGGGTGAATGAAAGTGTACACAGAAGTACCACATTGCTCTGAAATAGTGACTCTTCTTGAGAGCTACAAGGGCAGTGATTTTTCAATAAAGAAAGCAACAGGGAGGCTTTTAAGTCTTACCAAAAGAGGGATAATTCCATTCTCTAATAAACCCAACCTTCATAATCCTTCTCATTCTTTATAACTCTATGGCTTTACATTGCCATCTATTATTTTTATCATTTGAAGGCAATCAGAGTTTTGCCATTAATTTTGAGGCAAGTAAGAGTGGTGAAAAATGTCATAGCTTCCGAAACTTTTTCTCCAACATGAAGACAAGAGGTGCAGTCCTCAGATAAAAGTGTTCAGAGAAGACCACAAATTTGTGGCAGATAAAACACTAAGACAGCAGTTGAAGAGAGGAACAATTATCAGATATGCTAATGATTATAAGCAACTGATCAGGAGGCCACGTTCAGAATAATGGGTACAACACTGAAAAGGATATTACAGAAACTTAAAAGGTAGAGCAGAGGATGGCAAAAATTATGAGTACTCAAGGATCTGAATTATTTGAAACAGTTTCTCCATGCTCTTCAGTAAGGAAAAGAAACAAAATAAATGCAGGTAAAAACAAAGAAAAATTGAGAACTCCATTACCTAAAAGACTGTCAAGCTGAAAAAATGAAGTCAGTGAGAAGCAAGCTATTAAAAATGGTATAATTAAACTCTGTTAAACTCCCTATGGAAGCCAGTGGAGTTTGCCACCATCTCATTAGATTTATAAGGTTGTTCCTGGAAGTGGGATTTCTTCAAAAGATGGAAGAAAAAATATATAGGGCACATCCGTTAAATACTACACATTGCACAGTCTTTACAGGTTTTAAAGCAGTTAGGTAAGTATTTGGGGGGGGAAAAAAAGATAGTCATTTTGCTAATGAAATTATTCTGAACTCATTGAAGCTTGGTTTAGAACAGAAGAGGGGCTAGACCTGTATGATGAAACTAAGTATAGACATTCCACTAATAAATAACAAGACCCCAGCAGATACATAATCACGTGCTAGTCATAATGCCCTAACACCAAGGTACAAGGTGCTGCAATATATTTCATACTGCTGCAATGGGCCAAATCTGCAGTGGAATTTAGGGAACCATCTGCATTCTTCTGCACCTAAATGGCTTTGAAAATATGGTGCAACTTGGCCCAGGTCACTCCTGATATCTGATTTGTCTTGAGAGCACGCTCCTTAAAAAATATAAAAAGTGCAGTAATACATGGACACACAGGACTGAGCTTTGAATTAAGGCAGATTTTATAGAATTTTGTGGTTAAATTTGGAGATTTTTGAGATGCAGCACTAAGCTGTTCTCATTAAAACACTGATAAATTTTAATTATGCTTATTTTTTCCTCGTTTGAACTTTAAAAATGCAAAATTTAGTGCAATATGCACATTTGGAGAGGAAAGAGCCTCTAGTTCTCTGCAGTATCTCACCCATTCATATAAAGTGGCGTTTGACCTCTGCACCTCCACAGCCTTATAGAATGTCAGGTCTATTTGCACCCAGCAAGGAGTCCCATTCCTGTTCAGTGGGACTATGTGGACAAGAAAATATAAAATATTGCTCTCTAATATTGATAATGGCGAAACAAAATCTGATGCCTGTCATTAGAATTATTTTGACATATTAAAATCACATCATAACTGTGCCACCAAACGGGGGGCTCTGCATGTTCCTGCTCTTCAATTAGTCTGCAGCTGTAATGGTCTGGTAATGGGGTCTCCATAGAGTCACACCGAAATTGCTTTGCCCATCCTTATCTTCCATAGTAATGGCATTGAAGCAGGGTCTTCACAGACATGCCTTGCAGTCATCATTCATCACGGTGAAACTGGTATTCTGCTAAATAAACTTTCTGGGACCTTTTAAATGTGATATGAACACATCATTTGAGCAAACTGAAAGTCGGTTTGACATGGAAAAACATGAAGAGAAGGAAGTTGGATAGCTGTTTTGCAAATGCAAATATTGGGACTGCTATGAAACCTTTATAGTTCTCATGGCCTAAGTCCACTTAAAGGATTAAAAGCTTAATCCTGAATTATTTTTGAAGGGGAGATACCCAAGTATTGCACATATTCTATTTCAAATAAAATATTCCACAGCTTATTTTGTTGTTTGGGGAAAAAAAAAAAGGTGAAAACATAAGTGTGTTTACTGGTCATTGAAAATATTACTGAGCAGGCTTCTCCTCATATACACACTCTTTGTAAGAGCATGACTGCAATGGCTCTGAAGTTGGACAGGCTTCCACTTTGGGTTTCATCTAGAGGAAAACAACCTGTTTCAGTTCATAAAATAGATTTCAAAGACCTCTCTACCTAAATGTTTCAAGGATCAAATTTCTTAGAGAGATCTACTTTATCTGTATCTTTTCCATATGTGTGCTACTGAAAAATAAAGCAGAGAGTATGTAGCATGATAGCTGCACTTATTCTGTGTTTATCCGATGTGGACATTATTCTTCACAAAAGCTCTTCTTATGCAGTCCAGAACACATTCAAAACAGACCAAAGTTAATCAAGCAAGAGGTGTTCTGCACTGGGATAAGGGCACCTAGCTAGGACCTTGCAGATCAGCTCCTGTAACTTGTTTCCCTCACTGCTTGTTCTGTTCCATCACAAAAGACCACCAGTGGATTTTTTCTCTCATACTTCTTACATGCTGTGTTTTCTAAGGAAGAGGTCTCTGAGATTTTGCTCAGGTGCATTTGAGAGGAGAATCAGATACCACTACTGATACTCAAAGGTGTTACTAAAATAGACCTCAAAATCTTAGTGCAACTCCTGCATAAAACCTCAGAATAGAGCCGCTATGAACCAAGACTGAGTTGTAATCAAGATGAGAGCAATGCTGTAACTCCATAGAAACAGTGGGTAAAGGCCAGCGTTATTGCTGTTCCACATCAATGTCAGGGACTGTGCTCCAGGGACCATGCATGGTCCCTCTCCATAAGTGAATATGGAAAGGTGTTGGTCCTACAGTGCAGACGATCATGGTCTGGACTTGTTTTTCTCAGGCACTGCAGTAGATGGGTGATGGATGGTCAAGAGGGAAAGCAAGCAGAATGGCATTCAGTTGTGTGTAGGAGACTGGACTCCTCTAACCTTCAGCCCTTACTGTGAATGTGCAGCCTGTGCCTGGGCTGGCTTGAATCATCCTGACTCAAGGGCAGCAAGCACTCACTTCACACATTCCAATACATGTCCCAGAATACTAAAGCATGAAGAATAAAAGTAGTAACTTTCCACAGTTTTCGAGGAAACAGTGCTGTTGGTAGCAGAGTAGGCTAACAGTGACAGGAGAAAAAAAAAGAACAAGGGCAAAATGCGCTATTCCCATAGATAATTTGATCACATCCCAGGAGCACAGAGTACTTGATGTTACCCCAGGTTTCGACAGGGTTTTTTTGGCATTCCTGGAGGAGACAGCGTAGTGAGTCATGACTCACACCACCTGCTCACCTGAAAACTGCCACAGCCTGCCACAAGGTTTAAAATCAATAAGTGTTTGTATCTTTAGGTCACAAACATTTTCTGTATAATTTACATAAAGAGTCTGCAACAGAAGGAAAAAGAAAAATGCCTATTTTCTCAAGTTATTGCAAAAAAACCTTGAACAATCTAGAGCTCTTTCACCTGTTAAAATGCACAGAAAATGTAGAAGTTGGGGTGTTTTTACTGGTAGAGATCACGCTGGGTCTGGAATTTAAGATACAGATTGATTGATCTCTTTAATCTAATATTTGTTCATGGGGAGGCTGTTATCTTTATTGTGGTGACACCTGCTAGTGTCGTTATAGTTAAAGGCTTACTGTATTTCTATTATAAATGCCAGGTTGGGGTTTAATATATCAGCAGGTTTGTACTGCACTGGGCTAAACAGTGGTCTATGAGTTGTCAAGCCTAAGGCACACAGGCAATTTTTTTAAACCCAAATATGATTCGATTCAGGGCTTTTTCCTCTAATATAATTGCTAGAATACGGAGGGAGGGAAAAACAGTTGAAGTAGCATGGATTTCACTAAGCATCTGATACAGAGTCTCACTCTCAAAGCTTTATATTCAATACAAATTAAAATCAACGTGTAAAGATGTTGTCACCTGGCTTGACAAACAGGCAAAAGAAACACCCTGAGATGTAGTTTCAAGTGACGTGACATATCTCGTGCTCTACTGAGGCCAGTTTGAGCCACCCTGCAAATATAAAACCGTCCAAATGCCAGCAGAGCTCGCTGCTTTAGGAGCACTCCGCATAAGGGAATGCTCCAGACGCACAGGCGGCTGCCTCATATCCACTAACTGCTGGTAGAGGGGTAAGCAACAGTCAGGAGAAAATGAGTAAATGTTCCTGTTTGTTGAAGTGGGTAAAATGTTTGCTGTGCAGTTCAGCTTACTTGGAACGGCACCGCTGGGGGTGATGCTGTGTCGCTCGGAGCACTGTGGTGTCAGTTGGGGCATTTCTGGGCATCGGCACAGAGCGTAAATAGGGGTGACCTAGGGCTGCTCTACCCTCTGCGAGAAACTACAGCAGCAGTTAATTTTGTGTCACAGGAGGGTAACAAAGGCACCCTGAGGCTAATTTAGTGCATCTTTCTAACAAGTGGAATAAATTATTCTAGCAAATCACCACACTGACATGGAAAATACTACTTCCAGGACAAGATCTAGATTTCTTAGTCTTCTCCATTTTCCTCTTTAACTTTAATTTTCTAAGTTTCTTTCCACTCCCATATCAGTTTTCACAGCTCCACTACGTGCGTTTCCACTGTCTCACTCCATTTCTGCACAGCCCACTATCCTCTGTCTTTTTACAGAGATGAGCAGGTCTCGAATATGATAATATGCCACATGGTAAGAAATTCTCTCTAAAAAGCTGGCACCTACATTCTGAGTAGAAATCACGTGTGCTTATCTCACTTTCATACACAGTGTGGGTGCTGGTGTGCATGTGCCCACACAGATTCCTTGGGCTAATATCCAAAACTTACCCCTCCCTCGGATCTTCCTCTATTTTTAACTCAGACACACCAAATACAGACCTGAGCCTGAGGTTTCCCCTAAACCAGCTACTTCTAAGGATCACTCCCCAAACTCCTCTCCATAGTTCTCCCCTGGTCTTGGCACCTGAGTTGGTGCTCAGGAGACCTGCCTGATCTTCTGTCAGGATGAGCCAGACACAGGACTTTATCATCATGCAGGTCCTAGCACACCATTTGCTTTTGTATATGTCTCTGCAATTAAATACATCCATTTTACATTCAAAACACACAAAACTGGGGAACAGAGCGACACCATCTCCGCACAAAATGTCATCCTCCTTCATCACCCGTACAACACAACTCAACATTTCTCCGTAAAGGGTGGATGGAATGGGGAAATATCCCACTCTATGTTATCTATTCTCTTGTTCTACCTCTAAATGAAATAGCATATTCTTCCCTGTCATTTTTATGGTTTTATATATACACACACACATTGGTCACACGCCTGCGTTTTTTATGTTCCAACTGACAAACTAGCTTTTTACATGCCTTTTACCTTGTTCTCTATCTTCAGATTCTTCATGTAATTTCTACTTCTCCAGGAATTTCACCAATTCATCACAGTGAACATGGTTATTTTTTAATTGCTATCCATACTGTAGTAAATATAAATGACAAAAATCATCAAACATATGTTGCCTAAGTTGTATAAATATGCATATATGTTAAAGATGTGGTAGCAGGCAGGTGCACAGGAAATCTTCATAAAGTTAACAGCTACTGCAGCAATAATAAACTGATGTTACCCTTACAAATGCTAGTCAGGATTTTGCAGGCATTAGCCACCACCGTGTGATTTGCGCAGTGCCACTAATACAGATATAGTCAAGCTGGCAACTTGTCTCTCCCCCTGGCCCCACTCTCCCCCTTTTTTCTCACAAAGAAATCGAATGAGTTTATTAAAGTATAGATGCCATTTTCATCTCGCAATGTTAACTGTGTTGTCTGTATCCCAAAGGTACTGAGCCAGTCAACGCAAACAGCTGTGCCACCTACTTGCAACAGTTGTATACCCACCACAAAGCACGGGTAGGAGGAGCAGGTTAGAGCGAACCGTAAAGCTGCTGGTGTACCTCACTTTGCAGTTTACCCACTAGCTCGAGGGAAATTTCATCCCTTTGGAGAATATGCATTGTATGTAGAGCTCGTAGCAGAGAGTATTCTCTTGCTCTCATCTCCTATAAACCACCTACTGCATTTTTATGTTCTACAATCACATACACCAAAACAGTGTTTAGCAAATTAACATCAAGCTAAATAAAAGGCATATCAACCAACTTAGCAGGCAGCTTTTAGACACCTCTATACTGAGGATGTTGGGTGATCCATAGGCTGAAAGCAGTATTTCCCTCATATTCTTATTATTTGATTTTAGTTCAAATGGATGAGTTTCACAGAAAAATTAATTATTTTCACAAGTTTTATCAGTAGCCCTGATTACTGTAATGTGAAGGAATAAGGCAAGCTGATGGAGGCATACACTGATTCAGCACACCTCCAAGGGTAGCTATGCAGGCAGGATTTCTATGCAAATCTCACAGTATGATGAAACTGCCCTTTCACTCCATCCCTTCGTGAGGAGAAGCCCTGACTGCAGAAGCTCTGTGCACAACCACAGACAAGTGCATTGCGTGTTTGTGCATGCACATAGGTGTGTGTGTTGGGGAGGGAGGAAGAAACACACATGGTTGTCTCTGCAAGTGCAGTGGATTTTTATCTCCACTGAAGAGATGTGTGTGGTTTGATTTCTGTGAGTCAGTGGAAAAACCTCTACTCTCTCCTGTCACAGGGCTGAAGTCTTGCTCCTTGTAGGCCAGATACGATGCATATGTTCAGCAAAGCTTTTGTGTCAGAGATGAGATGTGACAAGATGCAAAGAAATAAGAGAAGTAACACATGTACATGCATACAAGAATAGAGTCAGGCACTTGCCCGGTACTTCTAAAGGTCCTGCTACCTCTAACACTAACAGCATCTCACAAAATATACTAAACCAAGACTTCCCTATATCATCATTACATTAACATCCACAGCACAAACAAAACACCTGCAGTTTTCCAAAGTGATGTTTATTTGAGGACAGATCTACATATTGGTGATTGTCTAGACCTTGTAATCCTGATCCTCTGATACAATAACAGAAGCACAATCAGTACTAAGTGTTCATTTAGAAAAAGAAATACTTTTAACTACAGCACAATTAGTTGTGAGTTTCTTTCTGCCTCTTCAATATAATTAACTAGGGCTTTATCTTACCATTATCCTTCTATGCACTAGGGACTCAATCTAGGAACTTTTTCCTCACAGGACTCTAGTATACTCTTATCTTTCTATATTAATTGAGTTATCTTATACTGTCACAGAGGTAGTATTGAAATAGAGATGCAGAAAAAAAACTCCAGTTACTCCTGAATCTATTTGAACCCAAAGAACTTCAACTAGGGAAGTGTTTCGTCACCCATTTCAAACCTTTCAGGGGTCTGGTTTCCCTGTCCTGGAGTGTGAGCAGGGAAACCCCACTGCTCAGAACAGCTCCATTATCCCACTCAAATCACATTAGAGTTATTAAAAAAAAATGGTTGTCTCACTTTTTCTTGTGAGCACTGATGACCATTTCTGATCTTCTGGGGAGTCATTTCCAGCAAACCTCACTGGCATATGACAGTCCACAACATTGTTGTAGCAGGAATCCCTATATAGATTAAAAAGTGAAACTAAAACATGTATGGACCACATAACTAAAGCCCAGCATGCTTTATTTTTGTCTTATCTGCACCATACTACATGCTGCCATCAGTACATGCTTTCCCAAAGCTATACTGTATTCAGATTTCTCACTGTCAAGGAAATTATTGTTGCTAAAATCCACTCCGCACACACTCCAAAAGTTACTGCTTAGTGCAACAATTATAATCATTCACACAACGCTAATCTTTAAGTTATACTGTTTAATGCAATGATGGGAAAGGATGATAAGTTGAAAAGCAGGAAAAATGGGTGTTGCAGCATCCAGGTCTGCAGTGATACACACCCTTAGCAAGACCAAAAGAGCAATGCTCCTAACTAGAGCAAAGGGCCTGAGCAAATGCTTGTCTTCAGTTCGGAAATACCTGCTGTGCTTTTTCTTGCCATGAGCTTCTGAGGCTGGCTTATGGAAGTATCAGCCTTCCTAGACTGATACATAACCACGATAAGACTACGTAATAATCAGACAAGGAAGTGTTTAATTTGGCAAAGGACAAGAAATTCAAGAGGACCAAAACTCAAGATCTGACGTCTAATTTGTAAACAAACAAAGAAAAATTCTAGCCCTTGCATTTGCAGAAGTTCACTGCCTTTTCACTGCTGTAAAGGACTGAGGAAATAAATTGGGGCGTATAAAGTCAGATCCACCCCCTGTCCTTGCTCCGTGCTTGAGGAAATACAGCTGAGTCTCCTCAATGATGTCAGGAACATTTACATAGCTATTCTTCTAAGTCTAGAATGAGTATTTAAAAGAGGTCCATCATAGCTCTGAACACCTTCTTGACAGGTATTATTTAAACTCAGGAGACATGAATCCTTGATGCCCAGCAAGGCACACTGGAGAAAGTGAGTATGAGTTTTTGATTCCCAAAGTATCTTAATGTACCTCTACCTCAGGGCAAATGGTCCTTCTGCCATACAAGTACCATGGTGACTGCTCCACAACCAAGCTGTGTTTGCCATCTTATCCCACACACCAGAAACCCCAGAGGGGCCCAGCCCAGCCCTCTTGCCTTTGCTGGTGGACTGTTGTGTCTCACACAAGCCAGGCAGGAGATTTACAACAGGGGTGGTAAACAGAGGGTTACTGTCAACTATGAACACTCCATGATCAAGATCAAGTTGGAGTGAGTACCCATAAAACAATATTGCCTGCAGCATTCACTCCAGGTCCTCACTACTGAGGACCTCATCATGAGACCTGTCCAGTCCAAGTCCTTGGGCAAAGGTTTTTTGAGTTTCAGATGCAGATTACAGAGAGCTTTTTTTTGCCTGGATGCAGGCAAACTCAAGTATCAGCTCATATATTCACATACCAGCAAATGAAATTTTGTAGGACAGGAATGTGCAGGGAATCACTGGGAACCACTGACCTCAGCACTTCTCTTTCAGGACACTTCCCTGTTCTCTCCCTATATAACTCCATCTTTCTCCTTATTATGGGAATGAATTGACTCCAAAACAATACACATAAATTAGAAGTTAAAGTAGCAAGACCAAGTAGTCCCAATAAATTCATTTGTATATGATCTAGAAACAAACAAAAAAATCCAAGCCATGGGTATGCTTGAAAGGAATATGAGAAGGACTTAGACAAATGGACTAGCTCCAAATAATAAAGTACCAGTTTAAGAAAAATGCACAGGCCAAGATTACAGCAAATTATACACTCCTGCACCTAAGCAGCATTCACTGTTTTGAATTAGAAATATACATGCTTAACTCCAAGGATCAGCACAAAGCTCTTAGCCTGTAATGATATTTCCTTAGCAAAGAAAACTGTATTTTTCACTTATTTTCTCTCTAAATGGCCTTATATTTCTTATTAA